>CAAKHF010000041.1:416684-430890 GCA_901007745.1 Hippocampus kuda
GCCGGCGGGGAGGTCGGAGGACCATTGGTCGAGGTCGGCGACTTGGAGGGCTCGGTGGATCTGCTCGGGGGTCGCGCCGCGGTGGGCGAAGCGGAGGTTGGACTCGAGCGGGGCGTGGAAGAGGCGGGTCTCTTGGGTCACCAGTCCCACGTGCCGGCGGAGCTCGCGGAGGCGCCACACGCGGGCATCCACGCCGTCCAACAGGACCCGCCCCGCCGTCGGATCCAGCTCGCGGGTCATCAGGGCGGCCAGGGTGGACTTGCCGCTGCCCGAGGGTCCGACGAAGGCGACGACCTGGCCGGCGCGAACCTCCAGGGAGACCGACTTCAGGGTGGGCTCGCTCCCGGGCCAGGCGAAGCTGACGTCCGTGAGCGTGATCGCGCCGGTGCAGGTCGGCGGGGCATAGCCGGAGGGGTCGTCCTGGATCTCGGGCTCGCGGTCCAGCAGTTCGTAGATCCGGATGAGCGATGCCCGGGCGACCTGAAGGTCGACGTTGACGTCGATGAGGCCGGAGATCGGGCGGAACAGCCGCGTGGTCAGCGTATAGAACGCGATGAGCGTCCCGAGGGTCAGGTCCCCACCCATCGCCCGCAGCCCCCCCACCAGGAATACGATCACCAGCCCGATCGCGCTCATCGCGTCCGCCAGGGAGATCTGCCCCGCGGACAGGACGGACAGCCGCAGGTTGCTGCGAATCCAAGGCCGCGAAACACGGACGTGGTCGCGGGCGGAGGCGCGCTCGCGCCGGAACTCCTGCACGACGCGGATCGAGGCCAGGCGCTCTTCGAGGAACTCGTACAGGCTGCCGATCGCGATGCGGGCCTCCATCCCCGCGCTCTGGATGCGGGCGTTCAGAAGGACAAGCGCGACCGCCAGCAGGGGGTAGACCACCAGGAACACCAGCGTCAGCCACGGATCCAGGACCAGGAGGGCGGTCAGGATCCCCAGGATCAGCAGGCCATCGTGGAACGCGTTCACCACCGTGTGCGCCGCGGCCCGTTGCAGCACGTCCACGTCCGAGGTCACGCGCGCGAGGACGTCCCCCATGCGCTCCCCCCGGAGGGCCAAGGGCGAGAGGCGTTGGACGTGTTCGAACACCCGCTGGCGCAGCTCGAACAGGATGCGCAGTCCGCCGTAGCTGTACAGCGCGACCGAGAGCAGGCGGTAGGCGACCCGGAAAACCAACACGACACAGAGGAGCGCGGCGAGACCGAACAACAGGCCTCGGTCTCCGTCGGCCAAGGCGCGGTCGATGATCGCCTTCAGCAACAGCGGGTCCGCGAGCTCGAGCGTGACCCCGACGGCCAGGCATACCCCGATCAGGGCCTGGAGCCCCCACCAGGGTGCCACGTGCTCGCGAAGGAACCGGGCGACCAGGCCCTTCACCGGGGGAGTCTCGCCGTCCACCGCTAGCGCCCCGGTCCGACCAGCGACTCGAACAAGTAGCGTCCCAGGGACACGCGCTCCTCGAGCACGATCCGTGCCGATCCACGCATGCCGTCCACCAGCGCCCCCGGTGCGCTCTCCCCATCCACTTGAATGCGCACTGGGAAGCCCTCCGGCCCGGACCGCGTCTCGGACACGGACACCAACTCGCCCTCCGCGCTGCCGTGCAGGAGCCACGGATAGGCGTGCAGTCGGATCCGCACCCGCGACCCGACCCGCACCTTCGCACGGCCGCTGTCCTCCAACCAGCCCTCGAAGACCCCCGCGGCGTGCGCGCGAATCGACAACACCGGCTCACCGGGACCGAACGCTCGACCCGGCAGCCGTTCCGGCGACTCCACCGACACGACGCCGGCCTGGGGGGCCCGCAGCCCCGAGCGTGCGATGTCCCGCTCGAGCTCCGTCCGCAGGGAGAGCTCCTCGGCGACCTGGGCCTCCAGCTCGCTCTCCTGAGCGTCCAACGCGCGGAGCTCCGAGCGCTGCCGGCCGGCCAAACCCCCGCGGGCCGCCTCCGCATCCCGCACCTCGAGGTCCGCGAGGTCCCGCGCCAGTTGGGCCTCGTCCACCTCCAGCCCGCGCACCAAGCCGTCCTCCGCCAGCACGCTCAAGCGGGCGAGACGGGCCTCGGCCGCGTTCAGCTCCAGCCCGGCGCGCGTCGCCCGCGACTCGACCGCCCGCGCCTCCGCAGGGTGCGTCTCCTCGACCAAACGCGCGCGCTCGTTGGTGAGGGCCTCGTGGCGAGCCGTGAGCGCCGTGCCCCGGGCGAGCGAACGCGCCAACTCCCCCTTCAGGTCCTGCACCTCCAGCTCCCCCAGCAGAGCGCCCGCACGCACCTCGTCTCCCGGCCCGACGGCCAGGCTCGCCAGGATCCCCGCCCGCGGTGTGCGCACCTCCACGACCCCTCCGCGGACACTCCCCTCCGCGACGACCACTCGATCGAGTCGCACGAAGAACAGGGCCAAGCAGAACGAGACCAGGAGCAGGGCGCTCGTCCAGAGGACGGCCCTCTTCAGCGGGACGCGACGGCGCATGGAAATCGAATAGAAACATCCTACCGCGGCGGCCCGCGATCGTGACCGATCGTCACGACCGCGGGCCGCCAATGGGACAAACACCCAGGACGAGCGGTTCCAAAACGCCCGTCAGGGAGCGCCGACTAGATGCATGCGCGCGGATCTTCGCTGCACTTCATGCACATCGTCGTCAACTTGCTGGGCTTCGGGTCGATCGGCTTAACAACGAACTTCATGGCTGCGTCTCCCGCGTGCGCGTGGGCACGCTTTTGGTTTCAGAGGCCGGCTGAGGCGTCCCCGATCGGGGAATCCGGCGGTGGGGTTCACCCGGGGAGCGCGCAGGCCAAAGGGGACCCG
This sequence comes from Hippocampus kuda, assembly GCA_901007745.1. Taxonomy (NCBI): domain Eukaryota; kingdom Metazoa; phylum Chordata; class Actinopteri; order Syngnathiformes; family Syngnathidae; genus Hippocampus; species Hippocampus kuda. Next base: position 419,501 of record CAAKHF010000041.1, read on the forward strand.
CACGTGCTCTCTGGCCGACCGATTCAGATTGTTCGCAAACGGATCGCCCCCGCGCAAGATCTTCTTTTTGGGTCGTTGAGAAAGACTGTTTTATTGCATCAGGCCACCCCTTGCGCTGGTCCGCCGTCTACCGATAGGTTGAGACCCGTGCCCATGACAAAGTCCCCCGTCCTTTTCACGCGACCTGGCTCGAGCCTTGGAGAACGAGTTAGCAACTCAGTAGACGGGGCGCTCACCTGCTTGTCCCTCGACGTTGCATTCGAGGGCCAGGACCTGCTCGTCCGCACCGAGCCCCTCCCCGGACCTGCGCACGGGACCTCCGCGGACCGGGTTCCCGGATTCGGAACCCACGTGCGCTGGCAAGGCGTGGAGTTGGTCACGCCCGCGGCGGATGCGAAAACCACGACCGTCTCCCGGGCGTTCATCGAATCCCCGCTGTTCTCCTGGCCCCAACCCTGGTGCCACGGGGTGCCGGCCCTCGATGCGGACGCCGCGGCCCGAGAGGCCGATCGCCTTCACGCGGCGCGGTCCCTGACGATCTCCGCCCTGCGCATTTTCGAAGACCACCTCGGGTCTCCCCGGAGCATCGCCAACCCCCCGTCCCTGGCACTCCTCGCGGCGACCCCCGCGATCGCCCTGGCGCGCCTGAAGCGCAAGGGCCTTGCCGTCGGGTCCTGGCGACTGGGCGGATCACACGCGGACGGCGGGACCCCGCGCCCCCTGCTCGGCGCCGAGCGCTGGCTGCTCTCCGCCGACGAACGCACCGGTAGCGGCGGCACAGACCCGGACTCGCTCGCGACCACGATCCACCTGTCCACCACCGGGCCCGCGCACGAGGTCCTGATCCTCGACGGGACCAGCCTCGGCAGTCGTCCGGTCCCGGGACCCCGGACAGACGCCTCCCCGGGCGAACCGGCAGCCCCTCCGGCGGACGCCGTCACCCGCGCAGCCCAAGAGGCGGCGGCAGCCCTCGACCTGACCCTCGCCGCCGTCCTCGTCGACCCCGCTTCCCAGGCCATCCTCTGGGTGGACAGCGCCCCCGACCTCGCCGCGTGGGACGACCTCTGCTCCGGCCGTGTCGCCCAGTCGATCGCGAGTTGGCTCACCCGCGGGACCCCCGCCCCAGCCGAACGCCGCACCACTACCGCCACCCCATGAAAGCTTCCCGCTACAACCGAGTCTTCCAGGCGTCCGACGGTACTTGGCTGGCCTTCAATTCCTGGTCGACGGCCCTCGCCGAGATCGGCGACGACGACAAGCCGTTCTTCGACGCGCTCCTGGAGGACCCGGACGGGACGGCCTGCGACACCGCCGAGAAGCGCTCGATCTTCGAGGCGATGGTGCAGGCGCGCTTCCTGATCGAGGACACCGAGGACGAGGTCGCCACCCTGAAGGCCGACCTCCTGCGCGACCGCTTCCGCAAGGACCAGATGTTCCTGACCATCGCCCCGACGATGGACTGCAACTTCCGCTGCGACTACTGCTACGAGGAGCACCTCAAGGTGACCATGTCGGAGCGCGTCCAAGCGGCCCTCGGGGAATGGCTGGAAGCGAAGGCCCCCAGCTTGGAGCTGCTCCACGTCACTTGGTACGGCGGAGAACCCCTGCTCCCGCGCGCGTTCCCGGTCGTCGAGCGCCTCGCCGAACAGTTCCAGAGCCTGGCGCGCCAATACGGCTTCGATTACAGCTCCGAGATCGTCACGAACGCGTTCTTCCTCGACCGGCCGAAGATGCAGCGCCTGCTCGAGCTGGGGGTGTCCAAGGTCCAGGTGACCCTCGACGGCCCCAAGGAGACCCACGACGCGCGGCGGGTGCTGATCTCCGGCCGGGGAACCTTCGATCGCATCGTCGAGAACCTCAAGGAAACCGTCGACCTGGCGGAGTTCCAGATGCGCGTCAACGTGGACGCGCGGAACTCGATTTCCTCGCTGGACTGCATCCAGCACCTGGTGGACGAGGGCTTGGGCGACAAGATGCGTTGCTACCTCGCCCAGGTCACCTTCGACGGCGCTGCGTGCGGGAACATCCAAGAGATGTGCTATTCCAGCGCGGACTTCGCCCGGATGGAGGTGGAGGCCTACCGGGAAGCGGCCAAGCGCGGATTGCCCCTCGCGCGCTACCCCTTCCGCATCGCCGGAGCGTTCTGCATCGCCGACCGGGACCAGGGCTACGTGGTCGCCCCGACCGGCGCTCTGTTCAAGTGCTGGCACGAGGTCACGATGAGCCCGGAGAACTCCATCGGGCACCTGCTCCACGAACAGCAGCAGTACCAGAAGACCAACGAGGACCGCTGGTTGAACTGGGACGCCATGGCGCTGTCGGGTTGCCGGGAATGCTCGGTGTCCCCGCTCTGCCACGGGGGCTGCCCCGTCGAAGCCATGGCGCAGCCCCACGGAGCGGAACGCGGCGCCTGCGAGCACTACAAGTACCACCTCGAGCCGCTGCTCGAGATCCGGCACTTGCACCGCACCGGCGAGGGAGCCGTGCCGGCGGCCCGCAACGTGGCCTGTCGGTGACCCGAGCATGAGCCAGTGCGCGATCATCGGCCTGCCCGGCGTGGACGAGGTCGATTGGATGGACATGCGCCTCGAGGAACGCGGCGTCACGCGCATCCTCCTGGACGCGGGGCGCCCGCCGGAGGTGCTCGTCGATGGGGACCGGATCGAAGCCCAGGGGCATGACCTCGGCAAGCTGCGCTCGGTGTTCGTGCGCGATCTGGGTCTGCCCGCTCCCCAGGTGACCGGCAACGACAGCCGCCTCGACCCCGCCGGGAGCGCACGCGCCCTGCGGGCCTCGCGCGAGCACCTCGCGACCTGGAACCTGGTCCTGGAGCTCCTGGCGGCCCAGGGCACGCGCGTCGTCAACCCGGTGCCGACCCACGAGGTCCACGCCCTCAAGCCCTGGGAGTGCTCGTCCTACGGGACCGCAGGCACTCCCATCCCGGCCACCGTGACCGCCTCCCCGTCGATGGCCGACGCGGCTCCGCCCCCGTCGCGCTCCGGGGACTGGATCGCCAAGGGCCTCGTGGGCGGTCGGGGGTACACCGAGGCCTTCCAGTCCACGGCGGACCACGCCGCCCCGGGGGCGGTCGTCGTCCAGGAACGGATCGAGGGCATCAACGTACGGGCCTACGTCGTCGGCATGAAGGTCATCGGCGCGGCGGCCGTGCACAACATCGATGGCGCGGAGGTCGATTCCCGGCGCGGGCCGACGCGGGTCCAGAAGGTCTCGCTGCCGCCCGCGGCAGAGCGCCTGGCGGTCGAGACGACCGCGCGGCTGGGCATGTCGTTCTCGGCCGTGGACTTCATGCGCGAAGAGGGCAGCGGGCGCTTCGTCGTCCTCGAGTGCAACTCCTCTCCGTTCTTCGTGAATTTCGAGCAGATGACCGGACTGCCGGTCACGAGCGCGTTGGCGGATCTGCTGGTCGACCGGATGCCCCGCTTCGACGCGCTGAAGGCCCCGGACACGAACTGACGGGACCGGCATGAGCGCTCCGAGACCCGGCGACGCGGTCGCACCACACGTTCCCCCGGGCGGGCGCCTGCTCACCGGGCCGTTCGAGGGGGAGCGTCTGAATCAACTGCTCGCCCTCGCCCAGGAGCGGATCCCCGGCTTCGGGTTCGTGAACCCCGGGCCCCTGTCCCTGCATCGGCTCGAACGGCCCCTGTCCGAAGCGCGGGTCGCCCTGGTCACGACCGCCGGTTGCCACGTGAAGGGCGACGCTCCCTTCCGCGCCCTCGAGCTGCCCCTCGGCGACCCGACCCACCGTTGGATCCCCCACCGGCTGGACGCCGCGGAGATCGAGACGGCAGCCGAGTACGTGGATCGCAAGTACCTGAGCCACGATCTCGAATGCGCACTGCCCCGGCGGGCCCTCGACGCGCTGGTGGACGAGGGCTTCATCGGCAGCGCCGCCCCACGCCACGGAACGTTCATCGGCGGGGTCGTCTGGGGCTACCCCGAGCTGCGGGACGACGCGCTGGGCTTTGCCCACGACCTCCTGTCCGACGGGGTCGACTGCGCCGTCCTGGCGCCGACCTGCTCGTTCTGCGTCCAGTCCGTCGCGGTGGTCGGGCGGGTCCTGGAGGCCGAGGGGATCGCGACGGTGGGCCTCTCCCTGTTGTCCGAACTCTCCGCCGAGGTCGGCGCGCCCCGGACCCTGGCCCCCCGTTTCCCCTTCGGCGCCCCCTGTGGGGACCCCGGGAACGGGGCCCTACAGCGGGCGATCCTCCGCGAGGCCCTGGGGCTCATCGAAGCGGCCGAAAGCCCTGGACAGGTCGTTCCCTCACGTCACGCTTGGCGCCGCGATCCAGATCGCTGACCTACGACCTGCCCCCCCCCACTTCGTCAGCCTCGCCCCCTGGCACCATGTCGAACCTGGCCGATGCCCTGCGCCTGTCCCCCGAGCAACTCCGCTGGACCTGCGAGGAAGGCGAGCTCACCTTCCAGTCCACCGCCGAGATCGAGCCCCTCGAGGACTTCGTCGGCCAGAAGGACGCGGCCGACGCCCTGGCCTTCGGCCTGGCAACCTTCGCCCAGGGACAGAACGTCTACGTGCGCGGTCTCCCGGAGACCGGCCGCCTGACCCTCGTCCGCCGGGTCTTGGCCCAGCTGCAGAGCTCGCCTCCCACCGCTCCGGACCACCTCTTCGCGCACAACTTCGAAGCGCCGGATCAGCCTCAGCTCCTGACGGTCGAGCGCGGGCGCGGGCGCGAGCTCGAAGAGCGGATGGAGGAATGGACCGACTTCGTGCGCAAGGACCTCGGCCCGGGTCTGAACGACGAGAACCTCCGCAGGCGCCGCGAGGCCCTCGAAGAGCGCTTCGAGAAGGAGCTCCGCGAGCAGCGCGCTCCCTTCGAAGCCGAGCTGAAGGAGGCCGACCTGACCCTGGTCACGGTGCCCGTCGGCCAACAGATGCGCACGATGCTCCTGCCGCTGTTCGAGGGCGAGGCCCTGGCCCCCGAGAAGATCCAGGAGCTGGTCTCGGAGGGCACCCTCAGCGCCGCGGACGTCGAGGAGCTCGAGCAGAAGATCAGCACCTACAGCAAGAAGCTGGGTGATTTGGCACTGAAGCTCCAGGAGCGTCAGACCGCGCACAGCGAACGCATGCGGGACGTCATGCAGGAGGAGGCACGCGTCCTGCTCGAAGAAGCGGCGCGGCCGATCCGCGCGCGGTTTCCCCAGGACAAGATCCAACGCTTCCTGGACGCCTGCATCTCCGAAGTGGTCAAGCGCGGGGTGCCCAAGGAGGCGGCCGACGTGGAGGCCTGGGTCCGGCGCTTCCGCGTCAACGTGCTCGGCTGCAACGCCGAGGACGCCCCCTGCCCGGTCGTCATCGAAGGGACGCCGACCCTCGGGAACCTGCTGGGCGGCATCGAACGCCGGATCCTCTCCGGGGGAGCGGCGGTCTCGGATCACCTGATGATCTCGGCCGGGTCGTTGCTGCGCGCCGACGGCGGCTACCTGATCCTGGAGGCCCGGGACGTCCTCAGTGAGCCTGGCGCGTGGAAGGTCCTCGTCCGCGCCCTGCGGACCGGCCTGCTCGAGATCGTGCCCTCCGAGCTCCAGAGCCCCTGGGGCGGGCGCACGATCAAGCCCGATCCGATCCCGATCCAGGTCAAGGTCGTCCTGATCGGCGAGTCGAACCTGTACTACGCCCTCGACTCGGGGGACCCGGACTTCGGGAGCCTGTTCAAGGTCCTCGCGGACTTCGACACGGTCCTGCCGCGCAGCGCGAAGGCGATCGACGCCTACGCGCGCTTCCTGTCGCGCCTGGCCCACAAGGAGGCGGACGTCCCCCACTTCGGACGGGACGGGGTCGCCCGGATCGCCGAACACGGCGCGCGCGTCGCCGGACGCAATGACCGCTTGACCGCGCGCTTCGGGCGGCTGGCGGACATCGCCCGGGAAGCGGCCTTCGTCGCCCGCCAGGCCGGCGCCGACACCGTCGGTGGTGACCACGTCCGCGAAGCGATCGAGCGCACGCGCCGGCGGGCGGACATGCCCGCCCGCAAGTACCGCGAAAACATCTCCGACGGAATTATCAATATCGAGGTCTCCGGGACCTGCGTCGGACAGGTCAACGGACTGGCGGTGCTATCCGCCGGACCGCTGACCTTCGGATTCCCGAGCCGGATCACGGCGACGATCGGCGCGGGGATGAGCGGCGCGGTGGATATCGAACGCGAATCCCAGCTCTCGGGCCGGATCCACACCAAGGGCTTCCACATCCTGCGCGGTCTGCTGCGGCACCTGCTCCAGACCCAGCATCCCCTGGCCTTCTCGTCCTCGATCGCCTTCGAGCAGAGCTACGGCGGCATCGACGGCGACTCGGCCTCCGGGGCGGAGATGTGCTGCATGCTCTCGGCCCTGACCGGGGTCCCCCTGCGCCAGGACCTGGCGATGACCGGCGCGATCGACCAGCACGGCCGCATCCAAGCGATCGGCGGGGTCAGCCAGAAGATCGAGGGCTTCTATGCCGCCTGCAAGGACCTGGGCCTGACGGGGACCCAGGGCGTGATCATCCCCCGCGCGAACGTGCGCGACCTGATGCTGGACGAAGAGGTCGTCAAGATCTGCCGCGCGGGCCGCTTCCACGTGTATCCGGTGGATACGATCCAACAGGCCCTCGAGCTCTTCACCGGTCGCCCCGCGGGCGAGCGCGGGGAGGACGGCGAATACCCCGCCGACACGCTGCTCGCGACCGCGGTCGACAAGGCCTTCGACTACTGGAGCCTGGCCTCCGCGCACCCGGAGATGTTCGTCGACGAAGAGGAGCTCGACTCGGAGTCGGACTCCGACGGCGCGGGGAAGACGCCGCAGGCCTAGGCAGCTAGCGCGGGCGATACGGCTGGAAGCGAATCGGGGGGAGCGTCAGGACGGCGCTCTCCACCTCTTCCCCGGAGAGGAAGGCGCCCAGGAGGCCACAGAACTCCGGGAGCTGGAGTTCGTCGGGACCGTGCCCCGCGTTTTCAACGACGATGTGGGCCCCCTTCGAGAAGCCCGCTTCGATCTCCTCGACGTTGCCAGGGGGCGTGCGGGCGTCGAGGTCGCCGCTGACGAACAGGACCGGGACGTCCGTGGTCAACGGGCCCCGGAACTCGTCCCCGAGATCGGGGTCGCCGCAGGCCGTGCAGATCTCGGGGAAGTAGCCGTCGAAGGTGTCGGCGAGGAGGTTGGCCGGATCGGCCGCTTCCCGCCGCAGCCGCTCCCAGCGCGCCGGCGTCGCTCCGGAGGAACAGTCCATCATCAGGGTCATCGCGGAGACGTCGCCGCCGACCCGGACGCGCATGGCGATCCGGCCGAGGGCGGAGAAGTCACCGGCCAACATCGGGGCCAGGGCGACGACGGCTTGCCCCAGACCCTGGCGGCTCGCGAGGAGCATCCCGATGCCCCGTTGCAGCTCGTAGGGGCCACAGAGAACCGTGGTCTCGTCGGCGGATCCGGCCCCGAGCGTCACCTCGACCGGCTCCTCGCGCAGCTGCTCGAGGAGGCCTCGGAAACCCCCGAGGAAGTCGGGGATGGCGGCCGAGGCGTCTTCGTCGGCGGCGATCAGGCCGTGCAGCTTCTCCAACTGGTGCTGGATCTGGCTCGGCAGCTTGAAGGTGTGATCGGGGCCTTCCACCTTCAGCAGGACCGCGCGCTCGACGTGCGCAGAGTAGTGCCGCAGGTACGCCAGTCCGAGGTGCGATCCGTAGCTGGCGCCGTAGATCACGATCTTCTCGAGGCCCAGGGCGCGGCGCACCGCATCGATGTCCGCCGCGCTCTCGACCGAGTTGTACGCCGCGAGGTCCACGCCCTCGGCCTCCCAATGGGCCACGGTCCGGGCGATCGAGTCGCGGTCCGCGGCGACGACGTCGTCCTTGGTGACGACCCGGTCGAGGGGTAGCTCGTAGGGAAACGGGGGGGCCTGGGACAGGTTGGGCACGCTGAGCCCGGTCCCCCGTTGGTCCAGGCCGATCACGTCCCCGAAGTCCAAGAGGGCCAACTCCGGAGCCGTGGCGAGGTACTCACAGGTCCCGATCCCCGGCCCACCGGGGCCTCCGGCCAGGAAGAAGATCGGCGGCCCGGGGTCCGGGTTGCGGGACTCGTACCGCACGAAGGCCAGCTCGATCGTGTTCCCGTCGGGGACGCTGCGGTTCTCGGGGACCCGGATACGCCCGATCATCCCCGGCAGATCCGAGCCGTCTCGGGCCCGTCCGGTGTGGGCCTCCCAACGGACTTCGTCGTCCTCCTGGGCGACCGCGGCGCCTGCGCTGGAGAGCAGCAGGAGGAAGGCGACGCAGGTCGCGGGAACGCGCGGGACAGACCTGTGGATCAGGGGGCTCATGGGGTCACTCGGGGTTCGGGTGTACCGTCGCTCGAACGTCAGCAGCCCTCGACCAATCCGCCCTGGGACGGCCGGCGTAGCGCTGCGAACAACCACGTGACGGCGAAGGCGATGCCCGGCAACCCGAGCACCGTGAAGGCCAGTTCCCGCCAGGGGAACTCGAACAGGAGCGGGGTCCGGGTCAGGCGCAGGATCCCGGTCAGGGGAATCAACCCGGCGGGGACCGCCAGGGCGCAGCCCAGGAACGCGAGGTAGCCAGCCCGCGCGGCCGCGTGCCCGCGGAGCAGGCCCGGTGACGCGCCGATGGTCCACAGGACGCGCTGGTCGGCAGCGGACTCCGCGGAGGAGAGCGAGGTCGCGATGAAGATCACCGTCAGCCCGGTCACGACGCACAGGAACAGGAGGACGTCCAGGAAGCGTCGAGAGGCGCGCTGGATTGTGATCTGTGCCACGACCGAGGTCGCGAGCTCCTCGGCCGCGAGGTCCTGGGCGCGATTCAGATCCGCGTCCGTGACGGGGCGTCCCAGGCGAACGATCCAGGGCTCGACGCGCTTGCGGGGCGGCGGTCCCGGCTGAAGGCCCAGGGCGCGCGCATCGGCTGCGGACAGGAAGAACTCGAGCTCGCGCATGGCCCGTTCGACGGTCAGGTCCGTGCGCGGGAGCGAGGCCAGGACGCGGCCCTTGCCGGCGACGAGCTCGACTGGATCGGTGTGGGTGGCAGAGCCGCTGGAGGAGGCCGAATCGGGGTCTTGGACCAAGCGCAGGAGCCGTCCGGGGACGGGTTGTTTGGTCGCCGCCGGATCGGCGCCGGCGGCGTGGAGGGTCGCCTCCTCCATCCAAACGACCCAGCCGCCGGTCGCAGTGTCCGTCGGTCCGGACCCCGCCGGTCGGACGCGCACGAGCTCCCCTTCGGAGTAGACGGCGCGCAGGGGTGCGCAGGCGACGGCCGCGGGATCGGCCGCGATTCTCTCCGCCGCGGCCGCGGCGCCCGGCCCCTCGACGAGCATCTGATCGGCCCGGAACAGGGCGTCGTCTCCGCGGACGACCGGACGCAGGCTCGCCAGGAGCCCCCCGACGAGGACCGGGATGGACATCCCGGCACAGACGGCCGTGACGACCGGACCGTTGCGACTGCGGAAGCGACCTGCGTCCCGCACGGCGATACGCCACGGAAGCGGCAACCGAGCGGCTCGGCGGGCGAGGGCTCCGAGCAGCGCCGGGCTGATCACGCCGAGTCCGAGGACTCCGACGATGGAGCCGAGGAGGATCCCGGCCACGGCGAACCCGTCCTGCCCGCGCGCGCTGAAGAGCATGCCGCCGAAGCCCAGGAGCAACATCGAGCCCCCGGCGACGACCGGTGTCCGGGAACCCGCCGGGGCCGGACGCCGGCCGCTCAACGCGACGCGGATCGGCAGCCGCGTGGCCGAGCGAGCCGGCAGGGCGGCCGCTGCGGTCGACGCCACGGCTCCGAGGACGAACGCGCCGGCGAGGTGCAGGTAGGAGATGTCGAAGGGCCCGTTCCAACGGTTGTTCCAGCCGTCGTAGTAGGGATGGAGGGCGAAGGCGATCCCCAGGCCGAGGAGGCTGCCCAGCACGCATCCGGCCACCGCGAGCAGGGCTGCGCTCCAGAAGAGGGCCAGTTGGATTCCCCCGGTCGTCGCGCCACTCGCCCCGAGCAGACCGATCTCCCGCTGTCGCCTGCGCAGCGACACGGCGAACGCCGCGGCCACGACAAGGGCGGCTTCGAAGAAGCCGAAGCCGCCGAAGATGAACAGGACGACAGCCTCGAACCCGTCCAGGTGGCCGAGGTCTTCGCGGAGCGAGACGCTGAACCCCGCAGCGCGCAGGTCGGTGGCGACGGCCCGGGCAGCGGGCTGGGGGAGACCCACGAGGAGGGCTTCGGCCCCCGCCAGGCGGGCGGGATCCCAGGCGACCTGGGCGACGGGGTAGTCGAGGGACTCGGGGTCGACGAGGATCCCGGACAGGCGGACCGCTCGGGCGTCGAGGGTCAGCTCATCACCGAGCTCCAAGCCGAGCCGACGGACGAGCACCGGCGAGAGGGCGACCTCGTCCGGTTGTCGGGGCGGGGTGCCCTCGATTTGGCGCAGAAGTCCGGCGGAGAGGTCTGAGGCCGCCGCTGAGGGGGGCTCGATCGCGACCAAGCGGGCCCGCGAACGCCGCCCGGGGGTGAAGAGGGTGGCCTGGGAGAACAGGACCCCCTGGGCCGTGGCCTCCGGGGGCAGGCGCCGGCGCGCCTCGGCGAGATCGCCGCCCCCGTGGGGGTCGACCCGCAGAGCGGCGGCTCCGAGCACGGAAGCCCGACGCTCTGCCTGGGTCGGCTGCGTCGTACGGATCCCCGCGCTCCCCCCCACCAGGGCGGCGACGGGAACGGCGATCAGCAAGATCACCAGGAGGGTCCTCCCCCGGGCGGCGAGGATCTGTCGGACTTCGACGCGCGCGAGGGCGAGGAAGGGGCGCAGCTTGCTGTTCATCTAGGAGCGTGTGTCCGCGCGTTCCGTGAGCACCGGATGCGCCGTGCCGGACTCGGCCAAGACCCCGTCGCGCAGGAAGAGCACGCGGTCCGCCCACCCGGCGTGCGACGCGTCGTGGGTGACGAGGATCACGGTGCGGCCCCGGTCGCATTGCGCACGCAGGAACCGCATGACGCGCTCGCCGGTGAGGGAATCCAGGGCCCCGGTCGGCTCATCCGCGAGGAGGAGTCGACGCGGCCCGACGACGGCCCGGGCGATCGCCACGCGCTGCTGTTCCCCGCCCGAGAGGTCCTCGGGAAAGCGCTCCGCCAGGTCTTCCAGCTGCACGTGACCCAGGGCCTCGAGGGCTTCACGCCGTGCGGTCCCGAGGCGCAGGCCGTCGAGCTCGAGCGGCAGAGCGACGTTCTCTGCCGCGGTCAAGCCGGGCAGGAGGTTCAGGTCCTGAAAGACGAACCCGATCACCCGGCGCCGCAGCTCGGCGGCCTCTCGGCGGCTGAGGGTCGCCAGGTCGCGCCCCATCAGCAGCACGCGCCCCTCGGTGGGAGGATCGAGGGCTCCCGCGATGGCGA
>CAAKHF010000041.1:431463-454758 GCA_901007745.1 Hippocampus kuda
CTCTCCACCAACCCATCCCTCTCCAACCGGGCCAGCGTCGAATACACCTGCCCCACATTCAGCGGCCAAGCCCCCGCCGTCCGCTCCTCAAACGTCGACTTCAACCCATACCCATGGGTCGGCTGAACGGCCAAGAGAGCGAGCAAACTGTGACGAACGGTCATTGTGGGTCCTCCGGGGGTGTATACCGAGTATGCATACCGGGTATTTCAGGGAGGAGAGGATTTTCCTGGGGGGAGGGAGAGGGGCCGGCGGTGCGGACCTCGGTTTCTCGCTCTGGCCCTGCGAGGGCATCCCCGCAGGCCCGCCGCGATCGGCGCCGGTCGGACGGCTCTGCGAGCCGACCGACGCCGACCGCGACGGACCTGCGGGGATGCGGCCGCCTCATGGGGAGGGGGTCCCCCATCGGCAACTCCATGTGCCAACGGGTCGTTGCCCCTAGACCGGCCGGGCAGGCCTCGTGTTCGGGAAGCCAGGGTTCCGTCCCGGCAGGTCAGGGTCCGGCTGGGCGGGCCACGGTCTCGTCTCCGCAGGTCGGGGTTCCGGCTGGGTAGGGCACGGTCCCGGCCCGGCAGGTCAGGGTTCCGGCTGGGCAGGCCACGGTCTCGTCTCCGCAGGTCGGGTTTCCGGCTGGGTAGTCCACGGTTCCAGCTCGGCAGGCCAGCGTTCCGGCTGGGCGGGCCACAGTCTCGGCTCCGCAGGTCAGGGTTCCGGCTGGGTAGTCCACGGTCCCGGCTCGGCAGGCCAGCGTTCCGGCTGGGTAGGACAAGCTTTCCGGCTCGGCGGGCCACGGTCTCGGCTCCGCGGATCAGGGTTCCGGCTGAGCGGGCGGGGATCCGGCCGGCAGGTCAGGGCTGCGGCTGGGCGGGCCAGGGGCCGGGCTCGGCGGGTTCCGGACCCGGGCTCGGCAAATCAGGATCCGGACTCGGTGGGTCCGTGTTCGGGGTGGTGGGCACGGGAGGCATATACACGGGTCGCCTCAGAGTCCGCCGGGTCGCGGTCTGTGGTGGTGCTCCAAGGCAAGGTCACTGCCGAATCAAGTGGGTGGTCGTAGCTTGGTCTGGCACTGCTCTCGGGGGACGCGGAAGTGAGCAACTTGAGGTAGTTGAACGACCAGCAGGGTCAGCGGGGGGATTCGTAGATGCTGATCAAGCCGTGCTGTTTCCAGCCTGTGGTTAGCAGCCAGGTCATAGCTGGTCGGATCGCTGGGGCTGAATCGAGGGATGCCGAGGACCGGGGGAGGATCACGGGAGACTGTCGCCAGCCTTCGAAGTGATCGCCTGAAGAGAAGGGGTCGAGGCCGGGCAGATGCAATCCGTGATGGCGAGCGTTGTGCAGGAGGTAGCGGAGGGCGTTGCGGACCTCGAGGGGAGTCTCGAGGATGTGGGCGTGATAGCGGTCGGCGAAGAGCTTGCCGGCTCGCTCCCAGTGAGTGTTCAGGGTGTGGGCGATGCGCACGGCGAGGCCTTGGATGCCGCGGGACAAGTGATGGCGGTCCTTTGCTTCCACCAGCAAGTGCACGTGGTTGCTCTGAATCGAGTAGTGGATGATCCGGATGCGACCCCGCTCGTTCGAGGCGGCAAAGGCACGCTGAAGACGTTTGCGGGCTGCAACGCGGCGGAGAGAGGGGAGGCCCCGTTTGCACTTCAGCGTGACATGCAAGGGATGACGGGAAGGGAACGTCGGACGTGTCAGGTGAGGGACTCCCGCCTTGGTGCCATTGGGCTTACGGCCGGATCCCCTACGGCGTCCGCCCCACCCGTTGGGGAAGCAGAACTCGGCCTGGCCAAGTCGATGCGATCGGCCGGCTTGGCCCTTCCGGTTCGCGCGGCCCACGCGCTTGGTACGGCCGGATCGGCCGGATCGGCCGGATCGACCAGATCGACCAGATCGACCAGATCGACTGGATCGGCCGGATCGACTGGATCGGCCGGATCGACTGGATCGACTGGATCGACTGGATCGGCCGGATCGACTGGATCGACTGGATCGACTGGATCGACTGGATCGGCCGGATCGACTGGATCGACTGGATCGGCTAGATCGGCTGGCGTGCGTGGCTTCAGTGGTTTGGCTGGTGTGTCCACCATGACCGCCTTGCCCGGTCAGGCCGGCAGTATTCGAGACGCCAACGCGATCGGTTCGAATGGCACGAGTAGCATCGGTGACGCGCCTTGCACGTTTCGCGTTGTCTACGTGGCTAGGTCGCTTGGTTGGGGGGAAGTGGCAAGTGGTGTGCGACATGGGACTGGTCTCCGGATCTGCGCGGGTTGGGGGGTCGGGGGGCGCCATGGACGGCGCTTGGTCCCCACCCCATAGACCGACCGGGAGGGTCCGGAGTAGCAGTGCCAGTTCGAGGAACATGAAATGGCACCAAACTCGAGGGCTCACCTGTCACCCCTTGAGACCAGAGCAGGGGGTCAACGCCAGGTGACCCCAGTCCTGTGGCGTGCGGTCCTGCAGTCCCCTCGCCCTCGGCACCGGTCGGCTCGTGAGAGTCGGCCGACCGGTGCCGAGGGCGAGGGGGCTGCGGGACCGCCCTGCAGGACCCGAACCCGAGGTACAGGAAGCTCCCTCATCACGCCCCCATCACGCCCCCATCACGCCAATACCCGTCACCCCTTCCCGCCGCATCCCCCAATCACCCCAACCACCCCCTTAGTCTCCCATCAACTCCTGGATCTCCTTCACCGTCCAAGGGTGTTTGCGGTCGGAGAGTTCGGTGCGGAGGGATTGGATGAAGGATTCGGTGATGGGGTCGGCGGTGTGGCCCCATTCGCGGCGGACGTAGGTCATGACGGCGGCGGCGTCGGGGGCGGGGGCGGTGAAGGGGGGCATTTCGGCGTTCCAGGTTTCGCCGTCCATGTGGAGCTCGCCGGTCAGGCCCTGGAGGAGGATGCGGCCGAAGATGGCGGGGTCGCCGAGGGCGTAGGGGGAGCCGCGGAGGGGCGGGGCTTTGCCGGGTTCGCCGAGGCCGCTGGGTTGGTGGCAGGCGGAGCAGATCGAGCGGTAGAGCTCGGCTCCGCGGTTGTACAGGGCCTGTTCTTCGGCGGTCAGGGGGCGCACGACCTCCTCTTCGTAGCCGGGTTTGCCGGGCCAGACCAGGGCGGCGTAGGTGGAGGAGGCCTTGTCGTTGGCGAGGTCCAAGAGGGCGGTGGCGCTCGGGATCGGGGCTCCGAGCTTGATCGGTGCGGGCTGGCCGCCCTTGCCCTTGGGGCGGGCGGACAGGACGCCCTCGAAGAGCGCGGTCTGTTGCCAGGGGGCGCTCGCGAGGGCCAGTTGAAGCAGTCGCTCGAGCTCGTCGGCGATGCCCTGGCGGACGACGCAACGGGACAGGGCCTGGAGGAGCTCGGGGCGGCCGGGGGCGTTCTCGCGCCAGTCGGCGGAGGCCAGCCGCTCGGCCAGGAAGGCCAGCTCGCGCTGGTACAGGCCGCTCACGATCGCGTCGCGCACGATCCGGGTCGAGCAGTCCTCGCCCGCCATCTGGCCCAACCAGCGGTCGCCGGCGCGCGAGGCGGCGGAGCCCAGGGAGTGCAGGACCTGGAGGCGCAGCCCTTGGTCGCCCCGTCGGGCCACGGCGGCCACGCGGGCGGTCAGCTCCGGGTCGCCCCCGGCGATCCACGGCTCGGCGATGCGCACCGCGGCGTGCAGGACCCGTGGGTCGGTATCGGACAAGGCCCGGCCCACGAACCCCGGATCGAGTCCGCGCGTCCCGGCCAGGGCCCACAGGGCGTGCATGCGTCCCAGGGGTGCCTCCGCTTCCAGCGCGTGCTGGCGCAGGAGCTCCCAGGCGTCCTTGCTGTCCTGGGCCTCTTCGATCAGCAAACGCTGGGCCGTGAGTCGCCACCAGGCGCGCGGGTGCGACAGGGTCTCCACCAGTTCGGTCCAGGAGGACTCGTGCAGCGCCGGGCGGGGGCCCCGCTCGGCCCCGTCGGGCACCACTCTCCAGATCCGTCCGTGGGAGGCGGGGGCGTCCAGGCCACGCTCGAGGATTTGATTGCGCAGCCAAGTGGTCAGGAAGATGCGGTGCTGAATCAAGCCGCGATAGAAGTCCACGACGATCAGCGAACCGTCCGGGGCCTCGGTCAGGTTGACCGGACGGAAACGCTCGTCCGTCGAGCGCAGGAACTCCGTGCGCTCGTCCACGGGCAAGGCCTTGCGGGCGATTCCATCGCCCCAGTCCATCCGGTACCGCTTGACCAGGTTCCCGGCCGGTTCGCACACGAAGGCCTCGTCCCCCATCAACCACGGACCACAGGCGGCCGTGAACACCCGCAGGGTGAAGTCGTCCCGCAGGGTTTCGTCACGGTAGCCCCGGTTGACGCCGGGGTTGATCCGGGCCGGCCAGGTCTGGAAGTCGTCCGCGAAGCGCACGTTGACCCCCCGGGCCCGCCCGTGGTTCGGGTTGCGAATCGCGTAATGGGACGGAAACACGTCGCCCCGGACGGGGTCGGGGTTCGTGTTGAAGTACGCCCGACCCAACACGTCCTGGGTCAGCCCCCATTGCCCGCCCCCGGCCGTCCGCTCCACGCGCCATTCCCCATCGACGCGCCCGTAGCGCCGGCTCGCGTTCGCGACGCGGTAGCGGTTGTCGACCTGGAAGAGCAGGCCGTTGATCGCGTGCTCGGGGTTGTCCAACCCCGCCAGCCCGCGGTCGATCACCTCCTTCTCGTCCGCGCGTCCGTCGCCGTCGGTGTCCCGCCAGAGGGCCAGCTCCGGGGGCGACAGGACCAGGCAGCCTCCCTCGGCGGGGTGGATCGCGCGGGGCAGCACCTGCTCGTCCAAGAACACCTGGCGCGTGTCCATCCGGCCGTCCCCGTCTTCGTCCGTCAGGACCGCGATCGTGCCGATCGGCGCCTGCTCGCCCTCACCGTCGATGTTCGGCATGTAGCCGCGCATCTCGCAGACCCAGAGCCGGCCGCGCTCGTCGAAGCGCACGACCACCGGATCCTCCACCAGGGGCTCGGCGGCGACCAACTCGATCCGGTAGCCGGGCACGAGCTCGAACCGCGCGAGCGCCTCTTCCGGCGAAAGCACCGGCGCCGCGGGGACCTCGAGCTCCGCCGGCAGGGGCGCCTGGTCCTCCCCTTCGCGATCCCCCATCTGTCCGGAGGACACGCCCGCGAGGGCCGACAGGACCAGCCAGGTGACCGCGGGGACCGGGCGGGAGCCGGGCCGTGTAGACGGGAGCATTACCAGCGCAGGAGGGCGGAGGCCCAGGTGAATCCGCTGCCGAACGAGGCCATCGCCACGAGCTTGCCCCGCTCGAGCCGCCCGGCCTTGCGCGCCTCGTAGAGCCCGATCGGGATCGTCGCCGCGGTCGTGTTCGAATACTGGTCCACGGTGTCGAAGACCTTTTCCTTCGGCACCCCCATGGCGTCCGAGAACTTCTCGTTGATGCGGGCGTTGGCCTGGTGGTTCACGAACAGGTCCACGTCCTCGACCGTCACGCCGTTGGCCTCGAGGGCCTCGCGGGCCACCTCCGGCATCCGCTTCACGGCTTGGGTGAACACGAGCCGCCCGTTCATCTGCGGAAAGGCGGGTTCCTCGTTCGCGAGCTCCGGCGGGTTCCAGATCCGGTTCGCCGTACCCGGCGAGGCCCAGAGCAGGTCCTTCGCGTGGCGGCCATCGGCGTGGAGGTGGGCCGAGTAGATGCAGGATTCGCCGGAGGTCTTCGCGTTGGCGTCCTCGACCTCGGTCGCACTGACCACCACCGCCCCCGCTCCATCGCCGAACAACACGGCCATGTAGCGCCCGCGGTCGTTCAGCTCGACGCACTTGGACTGCATCTCCGCCCCGACCAAGAGGACGTTCTTGTAGATCCCCGCGCGGACGTACAGGTCCGCGATCGAGAGGCCATACACGAACCCCGTGCATTGCTGCCGGACGTCCAGGGCGGGCACTCCCGCGGGCACGTCCAGCTTCTGTTGCAGGAAGCAGCCCGAGCCGGGGAAGGAGGCGTCCGGACTCAGGGTCGCGAACACGATCAGGTCCACGTCCGAGGGCCCCAGGCCCGCGTCCGCCAGGGCCTCCTCGGCGGCCTGGGCCCCCAGGTCGGAGGTGCTGAGGTCCTCGTTGCGCTCCGCCCAGTAGCGTTGCTTGATGCCGGTGCGCTGACGGATCCACTCGTCGGACGTATCCATGACGTCCGCGAGGTCGTCGTTCGAGACGCAACGCGGGGGGAGGGCCATGCCCAGGCCGGAGATCTTCGCTCGAAGCATGAGGGTGGACAGAGGGGGGACAGGAGAGTGGCGACCGACGGATTGTAGCGTCGGGGCGCCCGGAGGTGAGGGAGACCGTGGCTTCCGGCCCGCCCGCGGCCGTCAACCCAGGGGGAGCTCGAAGTCCTCGTGCTTGACCGGCCGACGGCGCTTCCAACAGTACGGCACGTTCGCCAGGACCGAGAACCCCGCCTTGCAGAGCACCCAGAACGCGCCCGGGGTCTCCCGCAGGGAACGGCCGATCCCGATCGTCCCCGTCGCGTCGGTCACCGTGCCCTGGGCCTCGGTCTCCGCCCCGCGCAGGACCACCTTCGAGAAGGCCAGCCAGGGCAGCCGGATCAGGTCCTTCAGCGGCGCGTACTTGAGCATCGACAGGAAGGCGTTGCGCGCGTGGTAGAACAGGCTGCGCTTGCCCATCTGGATCCCGAAGGGCGTCTTGTGGTACGTCTCGATCTCGGGATCCTGGCAGACGCGATAGCCCAGGTTCAGCAGGCGACAAGTCAGGTCGCGCTCGTTGCCATAGATGAACAGGCGCTCGTCGTAGAACCCCGCCTGCGCGAGGATCTCGCGCTTGGCCAGGCTGCCGCAACCCCGGAAGGTGGACATGTAGCGCCTTCCGGCGGCCTTGGAGCCCGCGATGTACTCGTCGGGCATGCCCGGCTCGATGACCTCGGTCGAGACGACGGCGGTGGTCTCCGGTTCGGCCAGCATGCGCGCCGTCGCCATCTCCAACCAGCGGGGCGGCAGGGTGATGTCGTCGTCCAGGATCGCGATCAGGGGCGTCGTCGCCGACGCGAAGCCGATGTTGAAGGTCTCGCAGGCCCCGTACTCGGAGTGGGGCATCCGCACGAGCCGCACCTCGGGGTACTCCTCAGCCACCACCTCGGCGCTCCCGTCCGTGCTCGCGTTGTCGACGACGATGATCTCCTCGAACGGCAGGGTCTGGGCGCGCAGGGAATCCAGGTTCTCGCGCAGCACGTCGACCTTGTTCCAGGTCGAGATCACCGCGGTCGCCGCCGGCCAGCCACGGGGCTCGGAGCTGGCCTGCTCGGAGTCGTTGGTGATCCGCGTGAACCGCGAGAAGGCCCGCGCGTAGGCCGGCGCGGCCTTGCTCGAGAGGTCGGTGTACCCCTCCACGAATTCCACGGCCGGGTCTTCGATGTTGACGGTCCGGGACGCGTCGAAGGCCAGGCCCTTGGTCAGGAGGTCCTGGTACGCGAGCTGGCTGGCCAGGCGCCGCACGGCCTCCTTCTTCTTCTCGTAGACGGGGGTGACGTCGAACAGGATCCCCGGCTGGCATTGCAGGTTCACGTCGTACAGGAGCAGGCGACGCTCACGGCCGCGCGCCGCCGCGGCGCACAGGGCATACGCCAGGGCCCGGTGGTCGTGGTGCAGCTCCTGCACCGAAGGCCCGTAGATCAGGTCGGGGTCGAAGTCCTCGATCTCGTGGGCCAGGCGCTCGACGAGGTCCGCCTGGGCGCCGAGCTGCCCGTCCGGCAGCAGCAGGAAGCGATAGTCCGCCTCGGAGCCCAACCCGAGGACCCGGGCTCCCTCCCGCGCTTCGGCGACGCGGGTCGCGGTGATGTCCTCTTCGCGGGCCTCCGGATCGCCACCGCGCCCGTCGCTGACGATCACCACCCGAACCCGGACACCGATCTGGGCGTGCCACGCCAGCATGCCGCCGCAGCCAAACACCTCGTCGTCGGGATGCGGCGCGAAGACGAGGACGTTCCGGGGGAGAGCGTGGGGGTCGCCGAAGGGCGGATAGAGGGCTTTCACGTGCAGCTTCGGGGGAGAGCCGCGAGGCTCCGGCATGGGTACGGAACCCGGTGCGTCCGGGGGCCTGCACGCCGAGGGGAACGAGCGCGAGGATCCTACCGCCTGTGGGGCTCCGGTGAACCCCGGGGCGCAGAACCGCCGGCGCCCGAGGAGCGCTCCCCCACTGTAGCGCGCGGCTTCCCGGCTCCTACGCCAGACAACCCAGGAACAGGGCCTCGAGCTGCGCCGCCGCCTGCCCGGCGTCCATGACGGCCCCGGCCGCCGCCTCCCGTTGGAGCGCCAGGGAGGCGGGGTCGGCGTACAGCGCGGTCAACGCCCCGGCCAGGGCCCCGGGATCCTCGGCCGGCAGCACGAGGCCGGCGGCACCGACGCGCTCCCGCGGTGCACCCCGCTCCGACACCCAGGTCGGCAACCCCAGCGCGAGCGCCTCGTCCACCACCAGCCCGTAGCTCTCGTAGGCCCGGGACGGGAGGACCGCCAGGTGACAGCCACCGTCCTGTCCCAGTTCCCGGGCCAGGGAGTCCAGGCGGAAGGGGCCGAGGAAGCGCAGCTTCGCCGCACCGGCCCGGGCCCCCAGGGCCTCTTCGATCCCTTCCTCCACCGCGGTTCCGGCGAACAGGACCTCGATCGCCAACCCCTCGGCCGCGACGGACCCGGCGGCCTCGGCCAGCTCGAAGACCCCCTTGGCCGCCACCAGGTTGCCCAGGTGCAGCACGCGCAGGGCACCCTGCCCGTCCCAGGGACGCACGATCCGCTGCGGTCGCTCGGACCAGCACAGACCGTGGGGAACGACGTGGCTCCGGGGCTCGGCGAGCGAGACGAGCTCGCGCAACCGCTCGAGGTGGCTGTGGCTCGGGAAGATCACCGCGGCAGCCCCATCGAGCTCCGCCTGCCAACGCACGGTCCGCTCACGCATCCCGGCGCGCAGGTCCGCGGGGTCCATCCCCGGGGCGTCGGGCGTGAGGCAGCGCACGCAGGGTTCGACGTCCCCCCGCGGCGGGCATTCCTGCACCCCGCCGACGGGGAGGCGGAAGAAGCGCGGACAGGACACGAAGAGGTCGTGCAGGGTCACGGCCACGGGCCGCTCCGTGGCCAAGCGCGGCACCAGGCCCCCCGCGAAGGTGCCCCAACCGTGCAGGTGGACCAGGTCACAGTCCGCGGCGGCGCGCAGAACGAGCTCGCGCACGCGGGGACGCTCCAGCAGGAGGTCGTAGGTCTCGCCTGCGAGGCGCGGTAGGAAGTCCACCCGCAATCCGTCGACCTCTGCCGTTTCGAGGTCCTGCCCGCGGTGCGGCGAGTCGCACCCCGCCAGGACCCGCACCCGATGGCCCCGCGCGGCCAGGGCGCGCGCCTGGGCCCGGGCGACGACCTCCGTGCCCCCTTCGAAGCGCGGCGCGAAGTGGGGTGACAGGACCAGGAGCTGCACAGCGGAGAAGGACCCCGACGGGTCTGCTCAGTCCCCTGCCGGGCGGGCGGGATCGGGGCCGGAGTCGGGCAGGGACTCGGGCGGCACGAAGGGCTCGTCCAACAGCGCGGCGTCCGCCGGCTCCGGAGCTCCGAGGGGCGCGAGGCCCTCGGCGTAGAGGCAATCGCCGGAGACGTAAATAGAGCGCTGGCCGTTCACGGCGAGGCCCTTGTGGATCACGTCCGTGTAGGCCAGCTGCGTGCGGTGCTCGCGCAGGGCGGAGACCTTGCGCTCGTAGACGCGGTCGATGTTGATCACGTGCGTCGGGATCAGCGGAGACCAGACCTCGTAGGCCCAGGCGGTGCCCTCGAAGCCGATCCGCGCGAGGGCCAGGCGAGCCGCCCGCGCCAAGACGTGATGGTCGAGGTGGTGCTCGCCGATCCACGGACAATAGACCACGTCGGGGGCGAGCTGCTCGATGCGCTCGCCGAGGTACACCGCGGCCTTCAACAACTCGTAGGGGGCCGGCCGGCGTCCCTCGGGGTAGTCCCAGAACTCGTAGGACTCCAGGCCGAGGTGGGCACCGCCGGCGCGCGCCTCCTGGCGGCGCAGGGCCTTGTACTCCTCCGGCTCCCAGCGCCGCTCGGGATCCCCCTCCAGCCCGCTGTAGGCGATGATCACGTGCACCGGGTCCCCCCGCTCGACGTGCAGGGCCGCCGTCCCGCCCATGCCGATGACGTCGTCGTCGGGGTGCGGCGCCAGGATCAGGACGCGGCCGGGGGTCGGCTGCGGGAGCTGCTCGGGGAGCGGCGCGCGGCCGTGCGCGTCCACCGGGAAGCCCTCCAACGGGAAGCCGTTCGACGCCCCGCTCACACCGCCGCCCCATCCGCCGGGTCGGGCGCCAGGTCGGGCAGCGGCTCCCGGGGCTCGGCATGGAACGCGTCGGAGCCCAGTCGCTCCAGCTCTTCCACCGAGAAGGGCGTCGACCGACCCGGCTGGCTCTTGCCGAACCGCCAGGCCCCCAGGACCGCACCGCTGTCCAGGTCGACGGCGCGCGTCAGGTAGATCCCCTGGAACAACCACTCCCAGGTGCCCTGGGGGAAGGTGTAGGCCTCCCCTTCGCCGAAGATCCCGGCGGTGACCAGGAAGACCGGTGACATCGTGATCTCGATCACGAACCGCGCGCGCCGCGGGAGGGTCAAGGTCACCGGCTGCTCGTGGTGCCCGAGCTCCTCGAGGGTGTGCATCGGACGCAGGGTCTTCGCGTCGGGCCACTTGCGCAACCGCTCGTTCATCCAGGCCGCGAACTTCGCGCCGCGCTTGCCGTAGAAGCGCTCGAAGTACGCCGCTTGGCTCGCGTGATAGCGCCGCATGGGCTCTTCCTGGTACTCGCTACCCGCGCCGGCGGAGCGCGACCAGTGGTGCAGGATGCGGGCGCCCCCGTGGTGG
Organism: Hippocampus kuda; assembly: GCA_901007745.1. Classification (NCBI taxonomy): domain Eukaryota; kingdom Metazoa; phylum Chordata; class Actinopteri; order Syngnathiformes; family Syngnathidae; genus Hippocampus; species Hippocampus kuda. The sequence continues at coordinate 442,318 of CAAKHF010000041.1, forward strand.
ATCAGGGTCAATCCGGCCGCGGACAGGCGGCGGAACAGGTCGGTGTCTTCGTAGTAGAGCGGATAGCGCGGATCCATCGGCAGGCCGCCCAGCTCCTGGCCCGCCTTGGCCACGTTCTCGCGGCGCAGGAACAGGCAGCAACCCGAGAGCATGTCCGATTCCACCGGTCCGGTGACCTGCCAGTAGGGCAAGGTGACCTTCATCCGATGGCGGCTGTACAGGCGCGCCAAGCGCGGGGACATGTGCGCCAGGGTGATCCGCGTGTGGTCCGTCAACGTCGGCAGCAGGTTGCGCGGCAACTGCATCACCCCGAGGGGATCGATGCTCGCGCGCGGATCCACGGCCCCGCATTCGGGATGGTCCAGCAGGTAGTCCATCAACGCGACCAGGGAACCCGGCAGGAAGAACAGATCGGGATTCAGGATCGCGATCAGGTCCTCGGGCCCCCCGCTGGTCTGTTCGAAGGCGAGGTTCATGCCCCCCGCATAGCCGAGGTTCTCCGGCGCGTGCACCACCCGGGCGCCGATCTCCTCCAGTTCCCGCAGGTGCTCGGTCTGGTCCACCGGCGAGGCGTTCTCGACGACGACGACGTCCAGGTCCGCGCGGTCGCGGCCCTCGCGCTGCCATTCGTGCAGCAGGGAGCGCACACAGGCCGTCGCGAAGGCGCCCGTGTTGTAGTTGACGACGAGCGCAGCGAGTCGCGCGGTCGTTCTCACGAGGCCTCCCCGACGCTGACCTCACCCTCTGCGGGACCCCCCTGGGAGTCCGTGTCCTCGGCCTGCTTCGCCAGGGGTCGCGGACGATCGGACGAGCTCCAGGTGTGGTCGATGTGGAACAGGCCCACCGCGCGGGTGGTGGTCCGCACCACCAGGTTCTCGGGGACCATGAACTCGTGATAGCGGTGCACGCCGTTCTCGTCCAACAGCCAGATCGGCACGAGGAACTGGCCCGACAGCAGCTTCACCTCGGGCACCGTCAGGACCGTGCAGCCCTCGTCCCCCACCACCGGGAACTTGTCGAAGCCGGTGCTGCAACCACCGCAGGTGGTCATGTCCTGGCGCAGGAACCCGACGCCCATCTCGATCGGCATCCCCTCGGGGTCGGGATTGCGCCACCACACGCGGATCTCGATCGAGTCTCCGGACTGGATCTCGTAGGTCTCCTCGTCCGTCCCGGCCCGGTAGATCCGCGCGTCGAGGATCCGCGGGAAGTCCACCGCCCGGGCTCCGGCCGCCTTCGGGGACAGGGGGAACTGGTTCGCGACCAGCTCGTCGGCGTCCCCGATGTGCGTCCGCTGGTACGCGGCGTACTCGTTGGTGACGTACACCGAGTCCCCCTGGGCCTTCACCTCTCCCTGGTCGAGCCACAGGGCCTCGTCACAGAGTTGACGCACGTCGTAAAGGCTGTGGCTGCAGAACACGATGGTCGTGTTCGTCTTGCGCAGGTCGTAGATCTTGTCGACGCACTTCTTCTGGAAGTACATGTCGCCGACGGCGAAGACCTCGTCGATGATCAGGATCTCCGGTTCCACGGCCATCGCGACGCTGAACCCGAGGCGCAACCCCATTCCCGAGCTGTAGGTCCGGACGGGTTCGTCGATGTAGTCCCCCAGCTCGGCGAAGTCGATGATGGCGTCCATCTTGGCTTCGATCTCCCGGCGCGGGATCCCCATCATCACCCCGTTCATCACGATGTTCGCGCGGCCGGTGAAGTCCGCGTGGAAGCCGGCGCCCAGCTCCAACAGGCTCGCGACCCGCCCGGCCAGGCGATAGCGACCGCTGGTGGGAGCCGTGGTCCCCGCGAGGACCTTCAACAGCGTGGACTTGCCGGCACCGTTCGCGCCGCACAGCCCCAGGGACGCGCCGAAGCGCAGCTTCACGTTGACGTCCCGCAGGGCCCAGAACTCGTGATGCCCCTTCACGCGGCCGCCCGAGACGGCCTCGAGGATGCGGCGGGAGGGGCTCTGGTAGATGCGATAGGCCTTCGAGAGGTCCTCGGTCTCGAGGGCCCAGCCTCGCTTGATCGTCGGCTGCACGGCTCAGACCTCGTCCGCGAAGCGGCGCTGGGAATACACGAACAGGCCGTAGCCGAGGAGGAACGCGCCCAGGGCCCAGGGGGTGAAGATCAGAAGGTGCTCTCCGATCCGATGAACGTTGACCGGGTGTGCGGCGACGGCGGTCATGGTCGCGTCGGTGTAGGTGACCAGGTCCCCCATCAGGGTGCCCCGCCAGGCCTGCACGATGTGGTACATGGGGTTGGCCTTGATGACCGGCATCCAGCGCTCGATCTCGTCACCGGTGATCAGTTCGGGCACCCAGAACAGCGGCGTCCCGAACATCCAGGCGGTCAGGAACACCGACACCACCTGGACCGTGTCGCGCAGGAAGACCTGCAAAGTCGCCAGCAACATCGCCAACCCGTAGGTGAAGATCGCCTGCAGCAGGAGGCACAGGGGCAACCACAAGAGGTGCCAACCGGGCGAGGTCCAGATCGGCGTCAAGGCAGACCCCAACACGAACACCCCCACGCCGAACAGCAGGGTCACGATCCCCACCAAGGTCACGTTCAGGGGCAGGATCTCCGAGGGGAAGGCCAGCTTCTTGATCAGGTTCCCGTTGTCGACGATCGAGGTCGTCGCCCGACTGAGGGAATCCGAGAAGGACGCGAAGGCCATGATCCCGACGAACATGAAGATCCCGAGGGCCGACTCCTGGCCGGGGGGGATCGTCGTCCCGATCTTGAACTGGAGGAGCTGGGTGAAGATGAAGTAGTAGACGACGAACAGGAACAGCGGGTGCAGGAGAGGCCAGAACCAGCCCAGCACCGTGCCCTTGAAGCGCGCCTCCAGCTCCCGGCGCACGCTGCTCTGGATCAGGTCCCGGTGCGCGACCAGGAGCCGGGGGAAGCGCACGACGCGCTGGGCCAGGTCCGCGAGCCGCGTCGGGCGCGCGGTCATCCACACCCCGGTCCCCGCGGGCTCCACGTCGTGGCCCGGGGAGCCGGAATCGCCGGCCTGGGGCCCGGCTTCTTCGGCGGATGCAGTCGTCATGGCGTCGGGGAACTCGGGGGGGTGCAGTCGACCGCTCGGCAGACCTGTGGGCTCCGGCACATCATCGTCCATCGGCCGCCCTGCGGTCGAGCCCCGTGCTGTCCTATTGAAGACGACGCCCCCGGCGTTCCGCCACGCCCGGGAAATCCTTTCGAGGTCCCCGCGGGCCGACCGGCCCCGGGATGACCCGGGGGGCCCCCGAACCCGACCCGCACCAGGGGGCCGGGGCCCGGGGACCGAGACCGGCCCGGGCTACTCGTCCCCGAGGCCGTGTTTCTCCAAGTAGGCCTCGACCGGGTCGTCGGGCCGGTCCACGGGTTGGATGTCCGGGGACAGGTACGCGCGCACGTGCTGGACCAGCAGCCGGGCGGTGGCCACGTCGTCCGCGGCCCACTCCCACTCGGCGTAGCGCGCGTCCAGGGGCCGGGCCAGGGACATGTTGCGCTGGCGCTTCACGCGCGCCTCAACACGCCAGGTCCCCCGCTCCTGGGGCTCGAACCGGAGCTCGGCCCGCTCGCGGGTCCCCTCCCCCCGGAACGGCTGGAGGTTCGTACGCCAGCCGGTCTCGACCACCATGGTGCTGGGATCGAGGCCGGCCCCCAGGGGGAAGCCCATCTTGTCGCACGCGCGCAGGGCCACCTTCCAGAGCAGGCGGTCGTTGGGGACCTCGAGGTCGGATTCCTGCCAGAGCGGCGCGGGCTCCTTGCCGGTCGCGGAGCAGCCGCCCGTCAGGGGCAGCAGGAGGACCGTGGAGCAAAGCAGCAGGCGAACGGAGTGGCGAACACGCATGGCGCTGAGGGGTTCGACTGGGTGGGTCTAGAGGATGGTGCCCCTGGGAACGGGACGAGCCGCGGCTCAGAGCTCGCTGACGGGCACCTCGCGTTTGTCCCGCAGGACGATTTGAAAGGGCACCTCGGCGAAGGGCAGCTCCTCGCGGATCCGGTTCTCCAGGTAGCGGAGATAGTCCTTACCCACCAGCGTGCGGTCGTTGACGAACAGGACGAAGGTCGGCGGATGAATGTCCGCCTGGGTCGCGTAGCGGATCCGGATGCGGTGCCCCTTCTTGCTGGGAGAGCGCGCCGCCAGGGCCCGGTCCAGCACCCGGTTCAGCTCGCCGGTGCCGACCCGCTGCCCGGAGGCGACGTGCAGCTCGCGGACGAGGTCCAGGGTCCCCTGCACGTTGAGGCCGGTCTTCGCGGACAGGAAGCTGACCGGGGCCCAGATCAGGCCGGGCAGCTCCTGGGCCAGGTAGGACTGGTAGTCGGTCGGCTCGAGGCCCTGGACGAGGTCCCACTTGTTGGCCGCGAGCAGGACCGGCTTGTGGTGGTCCTTCACGTAGCGCGCGAGCTTCTTCTCGATGGCCGAGAGGTCCTCGGTGGCGTCGAATAGCAACACCACGACGTCCGCCCGCCGAATCGCCTTGTGGCTGCGGGCGTCGCTGAAGAACTCGATGGCGTCCTCGTGGCTCTTGCGCTTGCGCACCCCGGCCGTGTCGATCAGCACGAAGGTGTCGCCATCCCGTTCGACGATCACGTCGACCGCGTCGCGCGTGGTCCCGGGGATCTCGGACACGATCACGCGCTCTTCCCGGGCCAGGGAATTGACCAGGGTCGACTTGCCGGCATTGCGGCGCCCGACGACGGCGATCTTCAGGGAGGGCCGCGGGAAGACCTCGCCCTCCTGGGGCGGCGGGAGCTGCTGTCCGATCGCCTCGGAGAGGTCGAGCATGCCCTCCCCGTTCTGCGCGCTGATCGGGTGGGGTTCTCCGGCCAAGCCCAGGGCGCGGAAGTCGTCGATCCCCCAGGTGAGCTTGTCCCCCTCGACCTTGTTCACGACGAGCAGCACGGGCGTTTCCACCCCGCGCAACCGGCGGGCGACCTCCTCGTCGAGGGGCGTGACCCCGGCGCGCACGTCGACCACGAACAGCACGACATCGGCGACCAAGAGGGCCGAGCGGATCTGCTCCTCCACGTGGGGACCCAGGTCGTCGCGGTCGACGATCCCGATCCCGCCGGTGTCGATCACCTCGATCACGCGCTCGCCCCAATGGGTGGGGATGCGGGCCGGCACGGCGATCCGATCCCGCGTCACGCCCTCGGTCGGCTCCACGATCGAGATGCGCGAGCGGCACAGGCGGTTCAGGAGCGTCGACTTGCCCACGTTCGGGCGACCGACGATCACGACCCGCGGGAGTTTCGAGGTCGAGCCTCGGGGCTGAGTGGATTCGGGCTGGTCCGTCATGGTTGCGTGCCTCACGGCAGGCGAAGGGTGCGGTGGACTTGGGGGAGGACCCGGATGTCGAGCTCGCGGTCGAGCCCGGCGCGGACGAGGGCCTCGAGCTGTGCCCGTTCGGGGCGCTCGTATCCCCCGAGCGGAGTGACGGGTTGGAGGAAAACGGGTAGCTGCGGGGCCAGGTCCGCCACGTCGTCGAGGAGGCCGTGGTAGGTCTCCGGGGCGCCGGCCGAGACGACGATCTTGCCACAGGCATCCCGATCGCGGACCGCCCGGAGGCAGGCGGAGCGAGCCGCTTCCCACTCGCGCGCGTCCCGGGGGGAGCGCTCGACGGGCTCGGGCTGATCCTGGGGGGCGTCGAGGTCCGCGGGCAGCTTCAGGTCGAGGCTGACGTGGTCGAGCACGTCCAGCAGGGCGACCAGGGTCTCGGGATGCCCGCCGGCGGTCTCCAGGTGCACGCGCCGGGCCCCGAGCAGGGGTTGCAGGCCGCGGATGAAGGCCGGATGCATCAGGGGCTCGCCCCCGGTGATGCTGACCGCGCGCCGGTTCTCGGGGTCCAGCTCGGACACCCAGGCGGCGGCCTGGAGGGGGGTCGCGAAACCCTCCTCGGTCCGTCCGTCGACCCGGGTACGGGGCTCGTCCGGGTGGGCCCAGGACCCCGGCGTGTCGCACCAGCGACAGCGCAACGGACAGCCCGCGAGCCGCAGGAACACCTGGGGTGTTCCAACGAAGAGGCCTTCGCCCTGGATCGAGGCGAAGGCTTCCAGCACGGGCGCTGCCGTCCGCTGAGCGTAGGGGGCTGCGCGCCCTACTCCGTTGATTCGGCAGCCTCCTCTTCGCTCGCGCTGGCCTCGAGCGCCTTGCGCTGCTTGCCGCTGACGACCTTGAACTTCGTACGCACCTTGGGAAGGCCCCAGGCGGAGTCCTTCTCTTCGTCGAAGCGGCCGTCTTGCTTCAGTTTCTGGATGCGCTCGACACGGGTGAGGACGCTGCGCTCACCGCGCAGGGTGTCGACGCCTTTCAGGCTGGGGTGGATGCTCATGATTCGATCGGGGGTCTGGCGTGGGGCGAGGAATCGGCGCCCCGCGTCCTGTCTGGTTGGTCGTTCTTCGGGCCCCCTCGGTGGAGGCTGCTCGGCGCGGGCTATCCGTCCCGCCACAGGTCGATGTGGTTCTCGATCTTGTCGATGTACGCGGTCGCGAAAGGGGTGTCCTTGCCGTTCCGGTCCTTCTGACGCTTGATGCGGACCAGCAGCTCGTCGAGGTCCGCCCGCTGGGGACGCGCCCCGGCCAGCAGCACGATGAAGCCCTCGCTGGTGACGTGATAGGCCGGACGGAACACCGGGTACCCGATGTCCTCGAGCCAGTCGAAGGTCGCCCAGGCGGCGCCTTCGCCGGCCTCGGTGTTCTTGTAGGTGATCAGCACGACCGTGTAGACATTGGCGGGGTCGTACAGCGGCCGGGAGTCGGCGAACTCGATGTCCTCGGGCAGCAGGCGCTGGGGCCCGTCGGCGGCGCCGGGATCGGGACCTCTGCTGCCGCCGGAGCGCGGGTCGAGTGCCCCCAGATCCGCCCCGTCCGTCCCGCCCCGCGCTTCGACGGGGTTCACGTCGACGGTCGCGCGGCCGATCAGGAGGCCCAGCAGGAATACGCCGGAAAGAGCCAGGGTGATCGGCAGCCAGTGGGGCAGCTCGGAGATCACCTCGCCCCAGGTCGCCTTGGGCACCTCGGTGTCGACCTCGGGGATCGGCGGCGGGGGCGGGAGGTCGTCCTCGGGGACCTTGCGCGGGCCCGCGAAGGGGCCCCCGGCCGAGGGGCTGCCGGCGGGCAGCGCCTCTCCGGCATGCTTGAAGGCCTCGAGCAGGTTGCGCTGGCGGGAAGACACGGTGTTGATCGGGCGAGGGGCCCCTCCCGCAGGGATGCAGGGGGGTTCGGGAAAACGGGGGAGGGTACTTGCTCGGGCGCGTCACGGTCAACGAAGTTGGCCCCATGCAACCCCCCCGGAAGCCCTGTCACCGCCCCGCTCCCCGGCGAGCCGGGATCCGCCCGCGGGACCCCCTCCCCCGGCTCGGGCTGGCGGTCGGCCTCGCCCTCCTGGCCGGCTCCTGCGGGGGTGGGGAGGATCCCGCGCTCGGGGTGGGCGGGGATGCCACTCTCGACCCGGCAGAGGCGGCGGTGGGAGCCGCCGGGGACGGAGGGGTGGCCCCGGGGGCCGCGGACCCGACCTTCGTGGACGAGGCCCAGGCCCGGGGACTGGTCTGGTCGAACCGGTCGGGGGGTCCCGAGAAGCACACGATTCTCGAGGCCGGCGGGGGCGGCGTCGCGTTGCTGGACCTGGGTGGCGACGGGGACCTCGACGTGGTCTTCGCCCAGGGCCTGGGCTCGATCGACGAGCTGCTCGCCGGGCCCGGGGCGCGCCTGGGGGTCTTCGACAACGACGGGGAGGGGCGCTTCGAGCCCGCCCCCGCCGAGCGCGTGCGCGGGGAGCGGATCGAGGCCTGGTGGACGGGGCTCGCGGCCGGGGACCTCGAGGGGGACGGGGATGTGGACCTGGTCGCCGGGGCCTATGGGGACCTGGCGATCCTGCGTCAGGAGGAGGACGGCGCCCTGGTGCGGGTCCCCCCCCACGCGGCCGGGGTCTGGCCGCGGGACGCCCAACTGGTCCCCGACGCGTCGGACGAGAACCTCGCGCGGGTCGGCCTCCTGGTGCCCGGGGCGGTCCGGGAGCCCGGACACGCCCCCTCCTGGCACACGAGCCTGGCCCTGTTCGACGCCGACCGGGACGGGGACCTGGACCTGTATGCGGGTCGCTACCTGGCCCTGGACCCCCTGGCCCTGCCCCAGGGTGAGCTGGGCGAAGGGGCCCTGAGCCTGCCCTGTTCCTGGAAGGGGCACGGGGTGTACTGCGGCCCGCGCGGGCTGACGCCCCAGCCCGATGCGATCTTCGAGGGACTCGGGAACGGCACCTTCCGCAACCGCAATGCGACTTGGTTGAGCGGACACGTGCCCGGCTTCACGCTCGCGGTCACGCCCTTCGACGCGGACATGGACGGCGATACGGACCTGCACGTGGCGAACGACAGCGTCGCGGACCTCCTGCTGTGGAACGGGGTCACCGAGGGCACCGGGTTCCGGGACGTCGGCTCGGCGGCGGGGATCGCCGTCAACCCCGACGGGCTCAGCGAGGCCGGGATGGGCGCAGCGGTCGGCGACCTGGACCGCAATGGACGCTTCGATTTGGCAGTGACGAACTTCAGCGACGAGCCCACGCAGCTGTACCTGGGGTTGCCGCCCCTGGGAGCCGGGATCCAGGGGTCGCCGGCGCGCTTCCGGAACGTGACCTACGCCGCCGGCCTCGCGAGCCGGACCCGCCGCCTGTTGTCCTGGAGCGTGCACCTAGCGGACTTCGACCTCGACTCCCACCTGGAGCTGTTCACGGCGAACGGGCACGTCTATCCCCAGGCGGACGAACCGGGGACCGGCACCAGCTACGGGCAGGCCGACACGCTGTTCCGCTTCGACGCCGACCTGCGCGTCCTGCCGTTCGGTGCGGAGGGCGAGGAGCCGCTGGCGGTGCGGGGCAGCGAGGCCTTCAACCCGGAGTTCGGGACCCGGGGGTGCGCCCTCGGTGACGTGGATGGAGACGGAGCGCCGGACCTCGTGCTGTCCTACATCGACCGGCAGGCGGGCTTGGCGATGAACCGGGGAGCCTGGGGGGAACGACTGGTAGTGCGCTGCGAAGGGTCGCCCGAGGGTGTCGGGGAGGTCGGCGAGGAGGGAGACCGAGCGGTCGCGTGGCGGACGCCCCGGGACGGGATGGGCACGCGCGTGGTGTGTGTACCGGTGGCCCAACCGGGCCAGGAAGAGTTCGCGCTGTTGCAGGAGGTGCAGACGGCGCGGGGCTATCAGTCCGCCTCGACACCGGAGCTGGTGTTCGGTCTGGGACGGACGAAGCGGGTGTCCGAGCTCACGTTCCTGTGGCCTTCGGGTCGAGTCGAAACGCTGCGCGACCTCGAGAGTGGGCAACGGATCGTCGTGCGCGAGGGAGTCGGCATCGTCGAGGCGGAGGTGCTGCCGTGAGGGCCCGGGTGGTGTTGGTCCTCGTCGGCTGCCTGTGCATGCCGGTCGCATCCGCGCAGAAGCCGGCGGGGCCCGGGCAGGAGGATGAGCAGGGGGGTGCGGCGGCTGCCGTGCTGCACCTGCGTGAGCTCCTCGAGCTCGACCTGTCGAGCGAGGCCCTCAAACTGTTCGGAGAACGGGTCGCCCCCGGCGGGGACCTGGCGCGCCGCGGTTCCGCGGTCGCCCTCGTCGCCCGCGCCCGCTTCGCCGTCGGCGACGAACACGGTGCCGCGCGCCTGTTGAATCCGGAAGACCCCGGCGTGCGGGACCAGACCGAGGTGGTCATCGCGCGGGCCTGGCTCGCGATGCAGCAGGACCGTCTCGACGACGCCCTGGAAGCCCTCGTACGCGAAGAGGGCAGCCGCCGCGTACCGCGCTTCGGCGACGACCCCGATGCCCTGATCCTGATGGCGCGGATCTTCGCCCGCCGCGGGAACCTCCCCGCCGCCGAGGCCCCCGCCCAACGACTCCTGTCCGGTGCCCCCCTGCACCCCGAGGCCCACACCGCCCTCCACATCCTGGCCCAGGCCGCCGTCGAGCGCGGCGACGCCAAGGCCGCCGGGGATCTGTTCCTACGCCGCGACGCCGCCCGCCGCTGGCAAGACCTGATGAAGGTCCGCCGCCTCCAGATCCGCCGCTCCCCCGACGACCCCCTCCCCCACCTCGGCGTCGCGCTGCTCTGGATGGAAGTCGAAGCCTGGCCCCGCGCCAGCCGCGTCCTGACCGCACTCCTCGAACGCTGGCCCGAACAGCCCCGGGCCTGGTTCCACCTCGCCGAGTGCCACCGCTCCCTCTCCGACACTTCCGCCGCCCTGATCGCCTACGACCGCGCCCTCACCCTCGACCCCGACCACCTCCCCTCCCAAGCCAACCGCGCCCTCCTCCTCATCACCATCAACCGCCTCGACGAAGCCCAAACCGCCCTCGAATCCCTCCTCTCCGGCCCCCCCGGCACCGACCCCCGCTACGCCCCCGCCCACCTCGCCCTAGCCCGACTGCTCCTCGACCGCGAAGGGGAGGAGGCCGCACAGGCAAGGTACGAGGTGTACCGATCCTTGGGAGGGACGGAGGAGTTGGAGGTGGCAGCGGGGGATGAGGAGCCGGGGGACGGGGACGGGGACGGGGGGAAGTAGGAAGTAGGGGTGGGGTCGAGGTCGAAGGGGTCGAGGGGGTCGTTCGGGGGGAATGGCGAGGCTTGAGAGCTGTGGAGAAGGGGGTGCGGACCTCGGCTTCTCGCTCTGGCACTGCGGGGATGCGGGCGCCTCATGGGGACGGGGTTCCCCCCCACCTTGATCCTCGTTCGTCCGCGCCGTCGGTGGACAGCGGGCGGTGGTGCTGGTTCGAGGCGAGGTCTACGCCAAATCAAGAAGGCGGCAGGGGCTTGGTATGGCAGTGTTTCTGGGGGACGCGAGAGCGGACTTCCTGTGGCGGCAATCTGGCATCGGGGATCAGCGGGGGGATTCGTGGATGCTGATCAGGCCGTGCTGCTTCCAGCCGGTGGTTAGCAACCACGTCATAGCTCGTCGGACCGATAGGGCTGACACGAGGGAAGGCGAGGACCCTGGGGAGGTCCCCGGAGATTGCCGCCAACCTTCGAAGTGCTCGCCTGAGGAGAAGGGGTCGATACCGGGCAGGCGCAGACCGTGGTGGCGAGCGTTGTGCAGTAGGTAGCGGAGGGCGTTACGGACTTCGAGGGGAGTCTCGAGGATGTGGGCGTGGTAGCGGTCGGCGAAGAGCTTGCCGGCTCGTTTCCAGTGGGTGTTCAGGGTGCGGGCGATGCGCACGGCTAGGCCTTGCATGCCGCGGGACAGGTGGTTGCGGTCCTTCGCTTCGATCAGCAGGTGGAGGTGGTTGCTTTGGATCGAGTACTGGATGATTCGGATGCGACCCCGATCGTTGGAGGCGGCGAAGGCGCGCTGGAGGCGTTTGCGGGTGGCGACCCGGCGGAGGGAGGGGAGGCCGCGTCTGCACTTCAGCGTGACGTGCACGGGATGGCGGGGCGGCAACAGCGGGCGTGTTTGGTGGGAGACGCCGGCCTTCTTGCCGTTGGGCTTGCGACCGGAACCCTTGCGGCGCCCGCCCCACCCGTTGGGGAAGGCGAACTCAGCCTGACCAGCCTGATTCGCACGATTCCCACGCTCCGCACGGATTCCACGATAGGCGTCACCCGTGGATCCCCTAGTTCCCGTGCACGATGCCCGCATGGTTCGCGCGGCTCCTTCGGCTCCACCTGTTCGCGCGACTCGTGCGATTCGTGCGGCCCGTTCGACTCGTGCGGCTCGTGCGACTCGCTTGGAATGTCCTGCTCGTTCGAGGCGGTCAACGCGACTTGCGGGAATCGGGATTGTCGCGCGGCCCGCGTTTCCGGCTCGGTTGGCTTGCGAGAGGTGGTGAATCGCAGGTGACAAAACGGCTGATCTCCGGTCTGGGCGATGTCGTTGGCGGTTCGTGGGGGCGCCAGGGACGGCGCTTGGTCCCCACCCCAAAGACCGGCCGGAGAAGCCCGGAGGAACAGTGCCAGTTCGAGAAACATGAAATGGCAGAGACGCCATCCCCCACACCCAGCGAAAGAGCCCCTCCGACGACCGGTCACCCCCATCCAAGGCTCCCAGGGGTCAACCCCAACGACCCCAGTCCGGTGGCGTGCGGTCCTGCAGTCCCCTCACCCTCGGCACCGGTCGGCTCGCAAGAGCCGTCCGACCGGTGCCGAGGGTGAGGGGGCTGCGGGACCGCCCTGCAGGACCTGAACCCGAGGTACAGGAGGTTCAAACCAACTCCCGACCTCTCCCCCACCACCCCAAGCTCCCCAACAAACCGTCACCCCGTCACCCCCTACCTCCCCCGCAACGAAGCCGCCTCCAGTTCCACTAGCAGGTCGCGCGTTTCTTCTACCCAGGTTCCGTTGGGGTGGGTGTCGAGGTAGTGGTCGCAGGTTTGGCGGGCTTGGGTGGGGGAGTCGGAGAGGTAGAGGGCGCGGGCTAGGTTGAGGTGGACGGGTTCGGGGAGGTCGATGCCGCGGCGGGTGGCTTCTTGGACGACGAT
>CAAKHF010000041.1:454778-465321 GCA_901007745.1 Hippocampus kuda
TGGTCGGCCAGGCGGAAGTGGACGACGCCGAGGTGGTTGCGGGCGGTCAGGTCGTCGGGGTTGAACTCGAGGGCGGTTTCGAAGGCGGCCAGGGCTTCGCCGAGGCGGCCCTCTCCGTAGTGCTCTTCTCCCCGGGCGATGGCTCGGGTGGCCTCTTCTTCGAGGACCGTGACGCCGAAGCCGAGGTCGTCGTCGGAAAGCCCCTGGGAGCGGGCCGCCAGGTAGTGTTGGACGGCGGCGGGGCGGTCCTTGGCCATCAGGGCGGCGGTGGCGGCCTGTTGGTGAAGGAGGGCGCGGCGGTCGCCGAGGGGGTGTCCGTCCGCCTCCAATTCGGCGTATCTCTCCAGGGCCTCATCGAAGCGCAACAACGCCGCCAAGGCCTCGGCCTCCAACAGGCGGTACTCCACGTCCAGGGGATCCCAGGCCAGGGCTGCGCGTGCGTGATCCAGGGACGCGTCCGCGGCGTCGCGGGCCAGGTCCATGCGCCCCACCAAGAGGTGCGCCTGGGCCAGGGCATGCTGTGCGTAGGGCACGTTCGGGTCGAGCTCGCGGGCCCGCTGCAGGTGTGCCATTCCGAGCTCGGCAGCGCCGGGGATCGACAGCGCGAGCACGCCCTTGGCGCGCGCCAGCTCGGCGCACTCGCCGGCGCGCTCGAGACCCTCCTTCAGGCTGTCCTCGGCTCCGGTCAAGCGCTGCATCGCCGCGAACAGCTCGGCCTCGGTCGCGTGCACGCGACCGTCCTCGGGCCAGCGCTCCTTCGCCTTCCCCAGGGCCCGCAGCGCACCGACCGGATCCCCCACGGACAACGCGAGACGCGCCTCGAGTACGGCCCGGTCCACCGGATCCACCTCGGTGGCGAGGTCGAGCAGGGTGCGCGCGACATCCGGTTGCCCGCGTTCGTACGCGGTCTGCGCTTCGATCAAGCGCTCGTCCCGGGGCGCGCGGGCGGTCTCGGGCAACGCCGGCGCCTCGTCGCCCCCACAGGCCGGAAGCCAAGCGGCCCCCAACAGGGACACCAAGACCAAGCAGGCACGAACGCGGGGCACAGAGGAGACCATGGAGGGAGCGCGGGTACGGGGTTCGCGATCAACACCAGGAGTTGTTCAGGACTTCGCCCATCCCGCCACAGCCGGGGACGACGTAGTCGTTTTCGTCCAGGCCACGCTCCTCGTCCCAGCGGGCGCCGGGGGGCGAGGCCAGGACATCCTCGGGTGACAGGCCGCGATCCACGCGTCCGACGTGGACCTCGACCTCTTCCCCCAGGGAGAGCACCGCGCGCAGGTACTCCGGCGTCGCGACCAGGGGCAGCAGCACGACCTGCGCAGGACGTCCGTGGGAGCGGACGTAGTGGTCCAGCGCCGTGGCCACCGTCGACCCGGTGGCCCCCATCGGGTCGGGGAACAACAGCGTCGCCCCTTCCACGGACCCACCGATCTTGCTGCCCGAGAGATCCGCCCCGACCACGTGGCCGTTTTCCCCCGCACGGCGGGCGAGGTTCAGGTGATCCAGGCGCAGGTTGTCCGGCGGCAACACCAGGTGCAGCAACTCGTAAATCGTCTGGGACGGCACGATGCCGGCGCGGATCACGTCCACCACGACGATCTGCTGGGTCGGATCGGGGAGTTGTCCAGAGAGAAATCCGTGCTCGGGGTGGGCGGCTCGCATGCGCGTCGCAATGCGGGCCGGTGCCAAGCGCAGGCAGCGAGCCGCCGCGCGGCCGAATAGCAACCGGTAGGCCTCGCGCAACAGGAGCTGCAAGACCGGCGGTCCCGTCTCCTCGGCGCTGAGCCGGGCGAGCAGACCGAGCATCCAGGGGTCCTCGTGCAGGTGCACGCGCTGCCCGTATCCATGGGCACGTTCACCGGGACCGGTGGGGACGATGGGAGCGCCGGGCTGGATTTCGATCTCGCTCATCGCTCCGAGCCTAGCAGACGCGCGCGCGGGAGATATCCTCGGGTCCAGGTCAACACGATGAGCTCCACCCAAGGTTCGCAACGCAGTCCGCTCAGCAGATCCGCCTGGTTCGCCTGGCCCCTCCTCTTGGCCCCCTGGGTCAGCGGCGGGTGCGGGGGCGACGGCCAGGAGGTGGGGCCGGGCTCCGAGGCCCTCGGGATCGACCTGTCCCCGCCCCTGCCCCCGGAGTTCGAGGCCCTGGATCCGCGGGCGGCGATCGCGCTGGAGGACCTGTACCACCGGGTGGAGGCCGACCCGCGCAACGCGGAGCTGCGCCGCGAGTACGCCGCGACCCTGGACGCGCTCCAGTTCGAGGACGCGGCCATGATCGCCTGGATCCAGTCCGCGGCCCTGGACCTGACCGATCCGCGCGCGCGCCACCACCTCGGGCGCCTGCGGGCGGCCAGCGGGGACCTCGAAGGGGCCGTCCAGGCCTTCTCCGCCGCGGCAGCCCTGGACGAGACCTACGCCCCCACGCGCTGGCGGCTCGGCCTGGCCCTGCTGGACCTGGAACGACTCGAGGATGCGCGGCAGGCGTTCACCGACGCGCAGACCCTGGCCCCCGCGGACCCCTCCGGGCCGGCCGGCCTCGCCCGCGTCGCGCTGGAGCTGGACGAGCTGGACACCGCCTCCGCCCTGCTCGAAGAGCTGCTCGAGCGCTACCCCGAGGACGGCTACCTCCCCGAGCTCCTGGCCCGCGTCCGGCGACGCCAGGGGGACGAGGCGACGGCCGCCGTGCTGCTCGCCAGACCGGAGGCCCCCACCAGCTGCTTCCGCGGAGACCCGTGGGAACGAGAGCTGTCCAACCACCGCGTCGGCTTCGCCGCCGACCTGTCCCGTGCCGGCGAGTTGCTCGCGGCCAATCGACCCCAGGAAGCCCTCGCACTCCTCGAGCCCCTGTACCTCGAGGACCCCGGGCACCTCGCGGTGGAGGGTCTGGCCGTGCGCGCGCTCCTGGCCCTCGACCAGACCGAGCGGGCCCAGACGATCCTGCGCGAGAGCCTCGCCCGGGGCGACCACCCCCGGACCCAGGTCTCTCTGGGGTTCGTTCACTTCGTGCGAGACGAGCACGCCCAGGCCCTGGCCTGCGCCGACCGCGCCATCGCCGTCCAACCCGCCCTGGCGAACGCCCACTTCCTGCGGGGCAAGGCCCTGTTCGCCCTGGGCCGCGCCGAGGACGGCATCGCCGCCCTGGAGGAGGCCTTCGGCTACGGCGAGGAGAGCCTGGAGGCGCGCCTCCTGTTCGGCCGCTCCCTGGCGGAGATGGGCAGCCTCGAGCGCGCGGTCGCGGCCCTGACCGAGGCCACCGAGGTCTACCCCTCGAGCCTGCAGGCCTGGGCGATGCGCTGCGAAATCGAGATCCGCGCGGGGCTGACCGTGGAGGCCCGGCGCTCCCTGGCCGAGGTCGCCGCCCGGGACGCCCTGGGCGTCATCCTGCCGCACCTCACCGAGCTCCTAGGAGAAGGGGAAGCCGGCGCGGCGGGCGGGTCCCCCTTCGAGGGGCAGGGCACCGGGGGATCGCCCCCGGAAGGTCCCGCGAGCCCGGCCGCGGGGAGCGCGGACGAAGGGCGTAGCTAACTAGCCGCGGGTGGCCTCGAGGATGGCGCGCACGGCCACCTCGTCGAAGCCCGAGGCGCGCCAGAGCACCCGGCCGTCCTTCCCGAGCACGTAGACCGTCGGGTACCGCCGCACCCCGAAGGCGCGGCTGACTTCGTCGGTCGCTTGGCCGAAGGTCGGGAAGCGGCAACCCTGGGTCTCCCAATAGGCGAGGGCCGCCTCGGGGGCGTCCCCCAGGTCGACGCCGAGGAACCTCACGTCGTCGCGGGTGGCCGCGACCTCGTCCCACAGGGCTTGGATCCGGGGCAGGGTCGTATCGCCTTCGGGGCAGTCCACGAACCAGAAGGTCAGGACCACGGCCTGGCCGCGCAGCGCGGCGGTGGACAGGTCCTCGGCCCCCTCCGCCAGGGCCCGCAAGATGACCTCCGGGCAATCGCTGCCGGGGGTCAGGAGTGCCGCTTCGACCTGGGCATAGAGGTCCTGGCTGGTGAACCCCAGGGGGGGTTGCCGGACGTACTTGGCGGCGTCCGCCTCCGCGGAGAGGCGCCAGGTCCGGAAGCGGTACTTGGTGGTCAACGTGGCCTCGCGGTCGACCCGGCGCTCGGTCTCGGCCGCCACCAGGTTGCCCTCCGCGTCCAGCCACAGCAGCTCTTCGGAATAGAGGCCCTCGTTACCCGCCTGACCGCGGGTGACCCGCAGGCCGCGCCGGGCCGATCCGGTCGGGTCCTCGACGAAGGTGACGCTGTGGGGCGTGCCGGTCTCGCGCCCGGTCCAAGCCGTGACCGGGGAGATGTCCGGGAACACGACGAACCACTGGGTCCCGAGGTTCGTGACCGTCCGCGCCCGGCGGTCGACCTGGTGGATCGTCTCCCCGTCCCCGACGAGCTCGAACAGGTCCACCGGGGCGCGCTCGGCGTCCGAGGCCTCGGTCTCGCCCTCGGCTTGCCCGGTGGTGGCACCGGCGGCCCCTCCCTCCGGAGCCTCGGGCAGGCGCGGCACCGTGGAGGTGCGCAACCAGCCCGCCGCGGGCCTGGCCAGATGGGCTTCCCCGTCGATGCGAAATTCCTCGATGCGGGGCTCGTCGGGCCGGTCCTCCTGCTGGCGCTGGACCCGCAACTCGCCGGTGGCGATGACGTCGAGGGCCGCCGCCTGGGCGTGGCGGGCGATCAGTGCCGCGTAGGCCGCCCGGGCCTCGGGGTCATCGCTGTTCGCGGCGGACGGGAGAGTCGTGAGCAGCAGGGCGCTGCCCACGGCCAGAAGGGGCTTCGGGAAGGGGAGAGACATCGGGAGCACGGGGATGGTCCGGGTCAGCCTACGGGCCTGGTCGGGGTTGGACGCCGGGGAAGGCCGGTTCGTCCCGGGAAGAGCTTCCTGGCGCCGGAAGGGGGCCTGGCAGGCGTTAGGATGCGCACTCGACGCCCCTCGCCCCCATGACATCCGCCCCTGTTCCGCCGGCCGCTTCGAGCGCTGCCCCCCTGTCCCCCGCCGCGCCCGGGGGGAGTGCCGTCCCGGACGTGGGCGACCCCCACGAGGACCGACGGGACGGGGTGCGCTTCGTGACCTTCGGCTGCAAGGCCAACCAATACGACACACAGGTGCTGCGTGAGGCCCTGACGCGCCGCGGTTGGCAGGAGCGCGGGGCGGGGGAAACGGCCGAGTTGGTGATCGTGAACACCTGCACCGTGACCGCCGAAGCGGGCCGCAAGGCCCGGCAGTTGGTCCGGCGCCTGCACCGCGAGAACCCCGCGGTGCGCGTCGCGGTGACGGGATGCCTCGCGGAGAGCGAACCGGAGCTGCTGCGCACCCTGCCGGGGGTCGAATGGGTCCTGGGGAACGGGGAGGCCAAGCGGCCGGTCCATTTCCTGCGCCAGCTGGGCCTGGAGCTCGATCCGGAAGAACTGGGGATTCCGGCCGGAATCACCGCCTTCGCCGGACACACGCGGGCCTTCCTGAAGATCCAGGACGGCTGCGACATGTCCTGCGCCTTCTGCATCATCCCCCAGGTCCGCGGAGCCAGCCGCTCCCGGCCGATCCCCGAGCTCGTGGCCGAGGTAGCGCGGCTGGTGGCCAGCGGCCACCGCGAGATCGTGCTGTGCGGCATCCACATCGGGCACTGGGGCCGGGATCTGGGCTCGGATCTGGGGGTCCTGCTCGAGGCCCTGGCCGGGGTGGAGGTCGTCGATGCGGACGGCGAACCCCTGGATTGGCGCCTGCGCCTGTCCTCCATCGAGGCCACCGAAGTGACCGGCCCGGTGCTGGAGGCGATGGTCCGCCACCCCCGCAGGATCGCGCCGCACCTGCACATGCCGATGCAATCCGGCGATGACGGCACCCTGGAGCGCATGAACCGCTGGTACACGGCCGAGGAGTACGTCGCCTGCTGCCACCGGATCCGGGCCGCCCTGGATCGTCCGGCCTTCACGGCCGACATCCTGGTGGGCTTCCCGGGCGAGGACGAGGCGGCCTTCGGGCGGACCCTGGAGACCGCACGGGAGGCCGGTTTTTGCCGCATCCACGTGTTCCCCTTCTCGCCCCGGCCGGGGACGGCGGCGGAGGACCCCGGAAAGCTGGGGGGTGCCGTGGATCCCGCCGAGGTCCGGGAGCGCCGAGCCCGGCTGGGGGAGCTGGCCCATCAACTTGGGAATTCCTACCGGGAGAGCCTGGTGGGCGCACGGGAGACCGTGGTCCTGGAGGGGGGAGCCGGCCTGTCGGGTCGGTACCAGCGGGTGCGGGTCCCCCTGGAGAGCTTCCAAGGGCCGGTTCCGCCGGTCGTGGAGGTGGAGTTGCTCCGCGATGCGGAGGGCCAGGATGGGGACGGGGACGCGGTTGTGAGGCTCTGGGGCCGGCCCGTGGGGGGTGCGCGGTGAGTGCGGAGGAGGACCCCGCAACGGAGTTGCTCCGCCTGACCCAGGCGGTTGCGGCGGCCGCGCGGCGGGCGGAGTGGAGGGGGATCGGGCGGGTGCGCAGGGGGGAACGCCAGGGAGAGATGCCGGTCGGGGCTGGGGGCGAGGGCCCTGCCAGCCGTGCGTCCGGTGCCGCCGGCCACCCCCCGCCCAGCTCCTCCGCGCCCACCCACAACCCCCCGCCCACCCAGGGGGAGACCGACACGCCCCCCCCGCAGTCTCCCTCCAAACCCCGGAATCCGGCCCCGGGCCCCCCCCGGGCCCCCGCCAACCCCCGCTTCGAACGCGAGCCGAGCCCCGAGGAGATCCACGGAGACGCCCCCGCCACCCCCCCGGTCGATGCCCCGGCCGAGACCCCGGACAGCCGCCCGGTGGACAACGCCGCCGTGGCCGCTCAATGCACGGATCTGGCCGCCCTGCGGGGTGCCGTCGCGGACTGCACCGCCTGTCCCCTGCACCGCACCCGCACCCAGACGGTCTTCCAGGACGGGGCCGCCCGGGCCCGGGTGCTGTTCGTCGGGGAGGCGCCCGGGGCGGACGAGGATGCCCAGGGGGTGCCCTTCGTGGGGCGGGCCGGGAAGCTGCTGACGGACATCATCCAGAAGGGGATGGGGCTGCGCCGCGAGGAGGTGGCGATCGCGAACGTGCTGAAATGCCGGCCCCCCGGCAACCGGGACCCCGAGCCCGCGGAGAAGCAGCGCTGTACGCCGTTCCTGGACCGCCAGATCGAGCTGATCGACCCGGAGATCCTGATCCCCCTGGGGCGCCACGCGTCGCAGCACCTGCTGCGGAGCGACCTCTCCATGGGCCGCCTGCGCGGTCGGGTGCACCCCCTGGGACAACGCAAGGTGGTCCCGACCTATCACCCGGCCTACCTCTTGCGCACGCCCTCGGCGAAGAAGGACTGCTGGCAGGACATCCAAGTCGCGATGAAGGAGCTGGGGCTGCCGACGCCACCCCGGCGCTGACGGCGGCGGGGTGGCGCCCCGAGGGGGCTGCGCGCGCGGGTGGATCCGGCCGTCGAAGGGATGGATTGGGTTACCACTGGACCCCCGGCGGGGTACCCGGTGGCAAGTTGACCCTTCTCTGGGCCCCCGCTATCCTCCCGCGCCGGCCGAAAACCCCGCCCGACGCCACCCTGGACGCGCTCCGGGGGCGGATCGGGACCCGGGGACCACGCCACTCCTCCCCCTGCCCCGCCCCGCGAGAGGGCCTCCGGACTCCAGAGAGATCGCCCCAAGAGATCGTTCCAAGACTGGCTCCCCGCCGTGGGTTTCCCCATCGTGGCCCCCTACGATCGCGGTTGCCAGGGATCGACTCACGCCCCGCGCCCGTCGTCCTCTAAGTCTCTCCTCCGGCTCTCTTCCGGCCCCCCGACCAACTGGCCCCAATCCATCTGGCCAACGCCCCTGTACGCGTTGGAAGGATCATGCACATTCGCCGAATCCTGCTCCCCAGCCTGCTCATTGCCCTGGCCGGTTCCTGCCGTACGTCCGGCCGCACCCCCGGGGACGACGTTTCCCCCGACGGCTCCGGGGGCGGCGGGGATCCCGCCCTCGACGGCGGCCTGGCGGACCCCCTCGCGGACCTCGGCTACGCCGGCGGAGGCGAATCCGGCGGCGGGGAATCGGGTGCGGCCGCGGGCCAGGGTGACGACGGAATGGAGGGCGCTGCCGCGCGCTTCCAACGCTCCCAAGGCCAGCGCGCCTTCCTGGCCGAGAAGTCGATCGAGCTGGGGGATTCCCTGCGCGACCGCGCGGACCTCCAGGGTGCCCTGTCGGAGTACGCCGCCGCCCTCGAGATCGACCCCTCGAACGAGGTCGCCCGCGCCCGTCTGCGGGAAGTCCAGACCCTGATGGGCGACGAGTACGGGGAAGCCGCCCAGTACTTCGAGGACGAGGTCCAGCAAAACGTCGTGCGGCGCGCCCAGGCGCGGCTCGAGGCCGCCAAGCAGGCCAGCGACGGCGACGACTACCGCCGCCTCGGTCAGTACGACCGCGCCCTCGAATCCTACCGCAAGGCCGAGACGATCCTGCGCTTCCACCCGTTGGTCGCGACCGACTCCCTCGACGAGCAGGTCGTGCGCGAGAAGATCCGCTCGACCCTGTCCGAGGCCGAGGAGGCCGAGCGCCGCGCCGACCTCGCGTCGACCGAGGCCGCCCGCAAAGAACAAGAGGAGCGCGACCGCGAGCAGTCCGAGTACCGCGTCCGCAAGCTGCGCACCCTCTACGCCCAGGCCAACGAGGCCTTCCTGAACGAGCGCTATCCCCTGGCCGAGTCCCTGGCCAGCCAGATCCTGCTCTACGATCCGGGCAACGAGACCGCGATCGAGATGCGCGACCTGGCCCAGGAGGCGCGTCACCAGACCGCCCGCCAGGAGACCTACCGGCGCTACCGGGAAGAGTGGACGCGCACCATGGAGGATGTCGAGTACATGGGCATCCCCCAGACCGAGGTCGTGGTGTTCGACGACCTGCGCCGTTGGAAGCAGGCCCTCGAGCGCCGGCCCCTGGAATTCTCCCAGTCCGACCCGGCCGCCGAGCAAGACAAGGCGGACATCCTCGGCCGCCTGCGCGAGACCCGCGTCCCGGTCAGCTTCGGCGAGGACGGGGAAGGCGCCCCGCTGGACGAAGTCGCCCGCTTCCTGCAAAGCGTCTCGGGCGTCAACTTCATCATCTCCCCCACCGTGGTCGATGAGCTCGACCCGGACGAGACCGCCGTCCTGTTGGACCTTCCCGACCGCAGCGTCCACAAGCTCCTGAACCTCATCACCGAGACCAAGGAGAGCCTGCGCTGGAAGATCGAAGACGGGGTCGTGAAGTTCGTGACGGCCGAGGAGCTCGTCGGCGGTCAGGTCCTGAAGATGTACGAGGTCCGCGACCTGATCCGGCCCATCAAGGACTTCCCCGGGGCCGACATCAACGTGCAGCCCTCCGGCGGCCTCGAGCCGCCCGACGAGGACTTCGAAGAGCGTGAGGCCCTGGTCATCACCGAGGACTCCCTGACGACGACGATCCTCGACAACATCGCCGTCGACTCCTGGGAGAACGACCCGACGAACTCCCTGCGCATCTCCAACGGCACCCTGGTCGTCAACCAGACGCCCGAGGTGCACGAGATGATCGCGAAGCTGCTCGACGACCTGCGCGAAGCGACCGGGATCATGGTCGACATCCAGTCGCGCTTCCTGAAGGTCGAGGACAACTTCCTCGAGGACATCGGCGTGGACTTCCGCGGCCTCGGTCAGCCGGGCCTCGGCACGAACCAGTTCTTCGACGACTTCGGCAACGGCTCCGCCCAACAGACCATCGGCAACGACATCGGGTCGAACACCAACCCCGGCGCGTTCTTCGATGACGGCGAAGACGGCAGCTTCCTGGCGCGTACCGAGAACCTGTTCGACTCCAGCCTCGGCGACGAAGACATCCTGCAATCCACCGGCGGCCTGGCCTTCCAGTGGACCTACCTCAACGACCTCCAGCTCGAGCTGGTCCTGAAGGCCGTCTCCAAGTCGGAGCGCGTCGAGGTCGTCACCGCCCCGAACGTGCTCGTGTTCAACACCGCGCGCTCGAACCTGACGGTGATGAACCAGCTCGCGTACCTGCAGGACTTCGACGTCGAGATCGCCCAGGCGGCCTCGATCGCCGAC
The DNA here is from genome assembly GCA_901007745.1 of Hippocampus kuda. Lineage (NCBI taxonomy): Eukaryota > Metazoa > Chordata > Actinopteri > Syngnathiformes > Syngnathidae > Hippocampus > Hippocampus kuda. Next base: position 464,841 of record CAAKHF010000041.1, read on the forward strand.
CCGATCATCGGCGTCGTCCAGGACGGCGTGGTGCTCGACGTCCGGCCGGTCGTCTCGGCCGACCGCCGCTTCATCACCCTGGAGCTGCGGCCCACGGTGGCCCAGCTGCAACGGCCGATCCGCGACTTCACCACCAGCCTGGGCGTCTCCGGCAACTCGGTCACGATCCAGCTCCCGGAGCTCGAGATCAGCCGGGTCCGCACCTCGGTCCCGATGCCCGACGGCGGCACGGTGCTGCTGGGCGGCTTCAAGGTCCACGAAGAGCAGGACCAGCGTTCGGGGGTTCCGATCCTCAACAAGATCCCGCTGGTGTCCTTCCTGTTCGAGGAGAAGGGGCACTACGTCTCCAACCGCAAGCTGCTCATCCTGCTCAAGGCCAAGATCGTGATCCTGTCCGAGCACGAGCCCACCCCCCCGCAGCTGGGGATGGACGAAACGCTCCAACCGCGCTGATCCCACGCGGAAACGCAAGCGGGCCGGG
>CAAKHF010000044.1:0-11745 GCA_901007745.1 Hippocampus kuda
CAAGCTCTCCGAGAAGACCTTCACAGGCCCACAGCATCCGCAACCAGACCGAGACAAGCCCCCTGTGGCCCGGAACGAATCAACCAGCTTCGAACGAGCACTGATCCAGGTGCTCGTGATGAGATCGGGCTAGCGAGTATTTGACCTCAAGCAGGGCTGGGCGCTCCTGCGCCACAGCAGTTGTCGGTGGATCGAGAGCCAGAATCGTCGCTATTTGGTCTGCCGAGCCCCCCCCAGCAAGATCCAGCCGAGGGCCCGGACCACGACCCAAGGGGAGGAGGGGGTTGGGTTGGACTCGATTCGGCGGTGAAGGAGTCTCCAGTGCGAACTTGCCTCCCTGCCGTTGTGTTCTCCGTGCGCCTCCCCTCCTGATAACGACCGTATCGCGTCCCCCAGTCGCCGGAATGTCACGGTCCAATCGCCTCAGAATCGACGGCATCTACCAGTGCTCAGTCCCTGCCCGAATCAGGCCGACCCCGCACCACGGCCGCAGGAAGGTGGCACTAAAGCGGCACACGATCTGGCGATGCAGGAACGCCCAAAGGTGAGCGACGCCCTAACCGTCGACAACCCAACGGCTTACGTGGAGCGGCTGATGGGACTCGAACCCACGACATTCAGCTTGGGAAGCTGAAAGGCCGGGGTGGGCATCAGGGGACATGGTGGGACAGGAGCGGACAATGGGCGACCGGAGTCCGTCTCCTATCGGGCATAGGGGGATAGGAGGGGACGGACCTCCGGACATCAAACGACAACGGGCCCACGCCATTGCCGCGGTTCCATGGGTCTCCGGGGCCAGCCTGTGGAATCGTGCGCCCTCACTCCCCCTCGCGTCTGCATGGCGGATCCCGCGCCCAGGTCCGCCAGACCTCGTCCTCGCCGCGCAGGGCGATCTTGTAGTCGTCGAGGTCCTTGCGGGGTACGTCACGCACGCCCGAGGGCTTGATCCGAGCAGCCAGACCCCACGCGGAAGGAGAGCGAAAACTCGCATGACGTCCTGACCTAGCACGGCCGACAGGCGGGTGTGTCAAGAAGGCGCAGGAGGTTCCGTTGCGAGGGATCGAAACGTGCTCACTGCCAACAGCATCCGACAGGTCTGAGCCAGCGGAATTCGCCCTACCTCACTTGCCCGCCCCATGCTCGCCCTCTAAAAGTGGCGACCTCGTTGCAACACATGATCTTCTGACCTCACCGAATGATCCTCGCTCGCTACACGCTCGTTGCTTTCAGCCCCTTTCTTGCCCTCTCGAGCCCCGCCGCGCTCCCCCAGGAATCCCCGGTCGACCAAAAGGCGGAGAACGACCAGACCGATCCGCCCAAGGACGACCCCGAGGACGGCGATCCGGTCGCGCTCTTCACCGGGCAGTTCCGCACCCAGAGCCAAGACCTCGCGATCTCCGGGCGGGGGATGGACCTGACCTTCGAGCGCGCCTACAGCACCGGCTACGCCTCGAGCAGTTGGTTGGGCAACAAGTGGACCCACAACTGGAACCAGTACGTCGCCCTGGTCTTCGAGGACGACTACGTCCCGCCCTACGCCGGGCCGGGTGACGCGATCGATCCGGTTCCCTCCGGGGTCGTCCCCGGCGGGGCGATCACGACGGAGGTCCCGGTCGTGGGGGCCTTCTATTACGACGGGGCAGGCCGCATCGACTTCTTCGAGCCGGAGACCGACAACTCCTACAAGACCCCGAACGGCTACTTCACCAAGCTCCTGAGCAACGGGGGAGGCGACACGGGCTTCCTGTCCCAAGACCCGCCGGACTCCTTCGAGATGCGCACCCGGCACGGGACGGTCTACACCTTCACGGTCATCGACGGGAACGACCCCTACCAAATCTCGCTGATCTACCGGCTGCAGTCGGTGGTCGACCGGCGCGGGAACAGGATCGAGGTCGACTACGAAGTGGCCGGGACGCAGCCGAACCGCTACCGGCGCATCGCGACGGTCGTGGACACCTATGGGCGGACCCTCGACTTCGAGTACGACGACGAGGGGGGCGGCTGGCTCGAGAGCATCACCGACTACGCCGGCCGATCCGTCTCCTTCGAGCACGACGAGAACGGGGACCTGACGGCCGTCACGAGCCCGGCGGTGACGGGGACCAGCACCGGCAACGACTTTCCCACCGGGCGCAGGACCGAATACACCTACGCCTCGTTCCCCGACGGCTTCGGGGGGACGTTCACGCAGCTGGAGACCGTGATCGATCCGCAGGAGGTTGCGGACGGCTCGGGCACGCCGTACCTCAGGAACCACTTCGACGCGGCTGGCTACCGCGTGATCCGCCAGGAGTTCGGTGGCACCAACGCGTCGGGGGTCCCTGCCGGCGGGGAGTTCTTCTTCCTGAGAAGGGCCTGGCCAGCGGGCGGCGAACCCGCCTGGCCCGACGACTTCACCGAGAGCCTGCGGGTGCTCTCGATCGACCCGAACGGCAATGGAATCCTGACTCTGTTCGACGCGGAAGGGTTCGACCGACGGACCTACGAGCTGACCGGGCAACTCGACACCGCCGCCCAGGGCCTGACCGGGGCAGAAGATCCCGACACCCTTGTGCTGATCGACCCGGCGAACCCGAACGGCGGTTGGAAGTCGAACGCCAACGTCTCCCCTCTTCGGGCCACCGACCCCCCGAGCTTCCTGACCAAGCGCGCCTTCAACGAGCACGGGCTCCTGGTGAAGGTCGAGGGGCCGGGCGCCCACGTCGAGTACCTCTATGCCTCCTCGTTCTACAACCCGGCCTTCTTCGAGGACGTCTTCCAGCGCGGAAACCTGATCCTCGAGAGGCGCTTTCCGGTGCCGGACGACGGGTCCGAGCCGATCTCACACCTCTTCGCCTACGAGCCGCTCTTCAACCAGCTCCGCGCTTCCTGGGATCCGCGCGGGATGAGCGGGCAGTACACGCCCCAGAACGGAGGGACGGCGGACCTGTTGCGCTATCGGAGCGACACGATCTTCGACTACCAGGAGGGCAAGGCGGACGATCCCGGCCCGCTCCTCGACATGGCGACGCGCTGGGGAATCGACGTCGCCCAGGCCGCCCAGTTCGCCTCCTACGACGCCTTGGACTCCGGCCTCGAGGAGATCCTGGCATCCGATGAGCTGGGCGACTGGCCGAGCGGCAACGGCGACGGCTCGGAGGCCCAAGTGGTGGGGAACGCGATCCGCGTGAACCTGCCCACCGCCCAGGTGTACGACGACGCGACCAGCGCCTCCGCGCTCTTCGTGCCCCAGACCGCGTATCAACTGCGCCGTTTCAACGCCTTCTCCCAACTGAAGGCGACCGTGGATCCCGAGGGCAACGCCACCAGCTACGAATACTTCTCCGAGGCAGACCCCGATGGCGACGGGACGGCCGTCCCCGACCCACCAACGGGCCCCCTCAACGCGGACACCACGACCGGAGCCGACGGTGGGGGATACCTCCAGAAGGTGCTGTTCCCCGAGGGCGTAACCCACTCCCAGGGCTACGACCCCTTGGGGCACGTGGTCGCTTGGACGAACGGGCGGGGACACACCTGGACCTACGAGGTCACCGCCCTCGACGAGGTCGTGAAGGTGACCGACCCCCTCGACTACGAGGACACCTTCGCCTACGACCACAACGGCAGCCTGGTGGAGGTCACGCGCACCAACAGCGAGCCGGACTTCGACGACGCGCTGCACCCGACCGGCTTGGAGACCAAGGATGGGGTCGTCCGCGTCACTTACGAGTACGACATCCTGAACCAGCGCGTGACCGAGGACGTGGACGCGGGGGATGGGCTGCATCTCGTCACCAAGACGCGCTACGACCGAGCAGGCCGTGTCGCGCTGGTGCTCTCACCGGAGTTCCAGAACAAGACGAGCGAGGTGACCTCGACTGTCTACGACGAGCGCGGCTTCGCATACGAGCTGACGCGCGGCGGGATCACCGCGCTGTTCACCGGCCTGCCAGGCAACGCCGACGTCCCCGAGCTGACCTCGATCACGAACGATCCCGGCATGGCCACCGAGAGGCGGGATCGGGACGTGGCCGGAAACCGGACGAAGACGATCCTGGGAGCCGGGAACACCCTCACCCACGAATACGACGGGTTCAACCGACTGACGCGAGTAGTCGACGACCTGGGGAACTTCTCACAGCTCGTCTTTGACCCCGTGGGAAACGTCGTGGAGGAGCGCTTCTGGCAGCCGGGAGACGAGGGCGACGAGCTGCTGGCAGAGGCGTTCTTCGCCTACGACGAGCGAAGCCGCCGGTTCCAGGTGGACGAGAGCCTGTTCGCGATCGGCACGACGCTGCCCTTCAGCGACGGGCCGCTGACGCCCCTGGACGACAGGGTCACGACGCGCAGCGTCTACGACCGCAACGGCCGGGTGGTGCAGGTCGTCGACGACGAGCAGGTTTCGTCGACGGTCCAGTACGACGGCCTGAACCGAGTGAGCACGGCGACCGATGCGGTCGGGAACGCCGTCAGGTACGTCTGGGACCTGGACGGCAACCTGATCCGGACCGAAGAAGACGAGCTCGAGACCACGGCCGGCAACCAGCAGCACACCTTCCGGAACTGGTACTTCTACGACAAGTTGGGCCGCCAAGTCGCGACCGTCAACGACCTGGGGCACGCCTTCCGCTGGACGTTCGACAGCCGCGGGAACCTGGTCTATGCGAGCGACGCCCAGAGTGCGAACGTCGACCTGGCTCCGGAGACCCTGGACCCGCTCGGAGAGCACCCGGACCTCCCGATGGCGGGCGTGCCGCAGATCAACGGGCACGGCAACTCGACGCGGTACACCTACGACCTCGCTGGCCGGCTGCTGACAACGGTTTGGCACCTGCGCGTGAACGGAGACGGATCCGGAGACGTCGACACCGCAGCAGCTGGCGGAGACGGCCTGATCACCCTTTCGCGGACCTACGACCGGAACAGCCGCCTGCGGACTCGGGCAGACGACAACGGGAACACGACGACCTATCTCTACGACTCCCTGAGCCGGCCGATTCAGACGACCTATCCGGACGGCACGCTGTCGGTCACGCAGTACGACGCCAACAACCGTGTCGTCTTCGAAGAGGATCCGAACGGCACCGAGGTCACGAACACCTACGATGTGGGCAACCGTCTGACCGGCCGGACGATCGTGCCGGGGGCGGGTGTGCTGGGGACCACGGCGGAGACCTTTGAATACGACGGCCTGGGGCAGTTGACCCTGGCGAGCGACGACGACTCGAGCGTCCAGCGCTTCCACGACTCGCTGGGCCGCGTGATCCAGGAGGTTCAGAACGGCAAGGCGGTGACGCCGGTCTACGACGGGATCGGCCGCCTGCAGTCCTTGGCCTATCCCGGTGGCCGGGAGGTGGAGCACTCCTTCGATGGGGCACATCGCCTCGAGAGCGTCAAGGACGCTGGCGCCCCGCTCGCGATCGCGGAGTTCGAGCACGTAGGCCCCGCGCGCATCCTGCAGCTGCGCCGCCCCGCGAGCGGAACCGAGACCGAGTACGGCTACGACGCGATCCGCCGCACGACGACGATCGATCACGAGGTCACGGCGACCGGCACCGCCTTTCAAGCCTGGAGCTTCGGCTGGGACCGCATCGGCAACAAGAAGACGCGGAGCGAGGCCACCCGGGACGTCGACCGGGCCTTCTCCTACGACTCCGCCTACCGGATGGTCTCCTCGGCCAAGACGATCGGCGGCGGGGCGCCCGAATCGGCTGGGTACGCGCTGGACGGAGTGCTGAACCGCCTCTCCACGACCGGCGGGGCGAACCCGGGCACCTACACCCAAACGGGCACGCCAGGACAGCAGCTGAACCAGTACGCGCTGACCCCGGGCGAGACGGTCGCGCGAAGCTACGACGCGAACGGCAACCTGACCTCTCGACCGGGGGCTGCGGCGGCGAACTTGGCCTACGACTGGCGCAACCGCCTCGTGGAGTACGAGGACGTCGGGACAGGGCGGACCCACCGCTACGAGTACGACGTGCTCGGCCGGCGTACGAAGAAGACGGTGGAGCTGGCCGGGCAGGCGTTCGCGGAGACCCGCTACGTCTACTGGGGCCTGGAGGTGATCGAGGAGCGCGACGGGGCCGACGCGGTCGTCGCGACCTACGTCCTGGGGCCGGGGATCGACCGGCCTCTGATGGCGACCCGCGGTGGAGTTGCGTCCTACTACCACCAGGACGAGAACGCCAACGTCGTCGGCGTCACGAACGGCCTTGGCAACGTCGTCGACGAACGCGACTACGACGACTTCGGCGGACTCTTGGACCTGACGACCCAAGCGCCGTCGGCGGGCTGGTCCTCGGGCAACGAGTACGGCTGGCAAGGGCGGCGGCAAGACGGCGAGTCAGGGCTGTACTGGTTCCGTAGCCGCTACATGGAGCCCGGAATCGGCGAGTTCACGACGCGGGACTCGATCGGCGACTGGGGCGATCCGACGGGGCTCGGCAACGGCTACGCCTATGCGGCTGGAAACCCGTGGACCCTTCGCGATCCACTCGGGACCAGCGCAAGCCCGATCGCGTGCCCGCGCCCGGCATCCGGCAAGCTCCCCCCGGTACGGCCGCGCCTCCGCGAAACGGGCCCAACGTCCCGAGGGAGAAGCCCGGAGTGCAAGCAACCCGGTATGCCGGGGACGGGAACGCCGCCACTGCCCATGACGCCCTGGATGCACCCCGGAGCGCCGACGTGGTGGAAAGAGATCGTCCGCCAGGACTTCGAGACGGCGCTGCGCAAGACGGGTGGTTACTCCAAGCCCGGGGTAATGTACACGCTGCTCGACAACTACGACGTCGGCGGAAGCGCCCGGATGGAGATGGGCGAGCTGATCCGCTTCTATGAAGACAAGTTAGCTGAGGACCGCTCGCGCTCGGGCAAGGAGCTAGCCAGGCTTCGCCAGATCCTCGAACAGATCCGCCGAGCGGCCATGTACGGGGACCCCCATCCGGGGGGTCGTGGCGGAGGCGGGAGAGCTGGCGGCTTCCTCGACGGGCTCCAAGCGTTCCTCGATGGCCTTGGTCTGTTCCCGGTAGCTGGAGAAGCCGCAGATGGGACGAACGCCCTGATTTCTCTGGCCCGAGGAAACTACCTGATGGCGGCGCTCAGCCTGGGGGCAATGGTGCCGGTGGCGGGATCACTGGCGACGGCGGCCAAGCACGGGGACGAGGTCGCGGAGTTGGCCGCAAAGGGGGGAGGTCGCGTGGGAGGCGGTGAATTCTCGCGCGGGGGGCCGCCAAGGCAACCGGGAACGGGCAACTACCTCCCAGGTCCGGATGCAACCGGCCCCCATTCGACCCTCGGGACTCGCATCGGGAGCGATGGGAAGCCATATACCCAAGGAGCGACGTTCGACAAGGACGGCAACTTTGTCGGACGTACCGACGTGACGAACCACGGTCGATCGGACCACCAGAATCCGCACTTCCATCCGGCTACGGGTCCGGCATCTGTCAAACCTGGACCACATCCGCTGCCTGATGCGAGTGACCCACGCTTTTACCCGGAGTAGATCCTGATGCTGGTCGGAATCCACAAAGATCCAGCTGGCTTGCCGGGCACGACCATAGGCCGTGTCGTGCGGGCGCTAGTCGGAAACCATGCCGAATGGATGGTATGTTCCGGCGCGGTCGAGGGCGCGAATGTGCCGCCCGCGCTACAAGTGGATGGGGCTGTGATGCGAGTTAGCAAGTTCTTGCGTGAAGTGGAGCATGTGACGCAATTTGACTGGGGTGACTTCTACCTCCTCTCAAGGGCCCACCTCGCTAGTGGATTGAGGTATGTGAGGCGAGGCTACCAATCGCTGATTCCCAAATCCGAGTACCTGGTGCGGGCTGTCGATGATACGTACGTCTATGTCTTCTCGACCTCGGCTGACGCTGATCGTCTCAAGGGAACCGGGATCCCCTGGGAGTCGGTGGAGAATGAAAACTTGCAGCGATTCGTGTTCCCTGACTGACGCTTGCGTCCTGTCCAGAAACTCGATCGTGCCGTAACTCCCTCCCCAAAACCCCGTCCTATCCAGGAACTGGATCGTGGCGTAGCTCCATGCCGAGGCGTTGGTGCAATACTCCCCTCGCCTGGGACGCTTTCCTGGCCTTCCTCGGGTCCCCGGGCCAGCGATGCCGATCTGACAGGATGAGATCCAGGGTGCACCCGAAGTACAAGACCCACTACCGCGTCACCAACTGGGCCGAGTACGACCAATCTGAACCGCCCCGGGTTTTTCGGAGACTCAGTTACGTGAGTCCGGCCACCGCGACCGGGGTCTGCTCCTGATTGTAGTACGCCTGCTCGAACTCCACAGGTGGCACGTTGCCGAGCGGCCCGAGCAGGCGGCGGTTGTTGAACCAGTCCACCCAGTTGAGCGTTGCGAATTCGACATCCTCTACGCCCTTCCAGGGTCCTCGAGGCCCGATGACCTCGGCTTTGAACAGGCCGATGATCGTTTCGGCCAGCGCATTGTCGTACGAGTCACCGACGCTGCCGACCGACGGCTCGATTCCGGCTTCGGCGAGTCTCTCCGTGTAGCGGATCGACAGGTACTGCGTTCCTCGGTCGCTGTGGTGGACAAGCCCCTCGTGCTCGGGACGGGCGTGAAGTGCCTGCTCAAGTGCGTCAAGCGCGAGGTCGGTTCGGAGCGAGCTCGACACGCGCCAGCCGACGATGCGACGGGAGAACACGTCCAGGACGAAGGCGACGTACACGAAGCCCGACCAGGACGCTACGTAGGTGATGTCCGCGACCCACAGCCGGTTGGGACGATCCGCCTGGAAGTCGCGCTGCACCTGGTCTTGCGGACGCTCCTCGACCTCGGCAGGGATCGTCGTCCGGCACTTGCGGCCACGAACGACGCCCTGGAGCCCCATCTCTCGCATCAGGCGTTCCACGGTGCAGCGCGCGACGCCGAAGCCTTCGCGACGCAGCTGATGCCAGACCTTGCGGACGCCGTAGACCTGGAAGTTGCCCTCGAAGACCCTGCGGATCTCCTCGCTGAGCTTCTCGTCGTGCTTTGCTCGTGCCGAACGGAGGGCTGGATCGCGAGCTACGGCTTTACGGGCGTAGTAGGTCGACGGGGCGATCGGCAGGACGTCGCAGATCGGCTCGACCCCGTGGCGCTCCCGGTGCTCGTCGATGAAGGCGACCATCACTTCGGTCGGCGGTCGAGCTCCGCCTGGGCGAAATACGCCGACGCCTTGCGCAGGATCTCATTGGCTCGCTTCAGCTCGCGATTCTCACGCTCGAGATCCTTGAGTCGCCCACGCTCGTCGGTGGTGAGACCCGCACGCTCGCCGGCATCGGTCTCGGCTTGGCGCACCCACTTCCGCAAGGTCTCGCCTGAGCAGCCGAACTTCTCGGCGATCGAACAGATCGCGGCCCACTGGGACCCCTGCGCGCCCGCGCGCGCGAGGACCATCTTCACGGCCCGCTCTCGAACCTCGGCGGGGTACCTGGCGTTCTTTCCCATGGCTCCATTCTCTCAAGGCTGGGAGCCTCCGGGAAACCCGGGGCGGTTCAATCCCTCGTTCGCAGAGGAGATGTCACTCTGTGGATCTCACCCGATGCCATCGAGACCTGGAAGCCCGCGAGGTCTGGCCAACCCGGAGCACCCCGAAGGTACTCAGACCTTGCGATCGAGACCGCCTTGACGTTGCGCCTCGTCTTCCACTTGCCTCTTCGGCAGGCAGAGGGATTCTTGAGGTCCCTCCTCGCCATGATGGACCTGGACCTTGAAGCCCCGGACCACACGACGCTCTCCCGGCGAGCCAAGAGCCTCGAGGTAGGTATCGATGCAGGGCAAGTCAAGAAGGGCATCCACCTGATCGTTGACAGCACCGGGCTCTCTATCGTCGGAGAAGGCGAATGGGCTGCCGCAAAGCACGGTGGACGCGGAAAGCGCGGCTGGCGCAAGTTGCACATCGGCGTCGATCGTGCCGGAGCCATCGTAGCCCACGCCTTGACCGAGAGCACTGCTGACGACGCAGCGACGGGTGTCGATCTGATCAGTTCCATCCCCCGCAAGCTCAGGAGCTTCACGGGCGATACTGCGTACGACACCAAGGCCGTTTATCATGCGGGTGAGAAGCGAGGCGCAAGGGTCATTGTGCCGCCATCGAAGACCGCGGCGGTCACGCGGCGCAGGCCGCGATCACCAGCACGGGACCGGACGATCAGGAGAGTGAAGGAACTTGGGCGTAGGGCATGGAAGAAGGAGTCGGGTTACCATCAGCAGGGGAGGGCGGAGAACGCCTTCTTTCGCTTCAAGACGATCCTGGGGGGTAGTCTTCGCTCAAGGCGTTGGGAGGCTCAAGTTGTCGAGGCCGCACTTGGATGCAAGATCCTGAACCGGCTGTTTGAGATCGGCGGACCGCGATCGGTGGCGATTCCGCGGTAGGGGAACTGGGTGGGGACCAGGCCGGCCAGTCCTGAGTTCTGCACCAACGCCGGTCGAGGCTCGGCTTGCTTGCAACATCCTGAATCGCATGACGGAGCTGGGTAGACCGGAGTCCTATGCAATCGGGGCGTGAGGCAACGGGAATGGGGGAGTTGCAAACTCGGTTCAATTCATGCACCAACGCCACCATTCGGAGGGGGTCGAGCCCTTCTACCCGCAGGCCCTGGAGCGCAGGTTCCGCTCGGAGCAGGCCCTTCGCCTCGCGCTCGCCGAGATGTACGTCCAAGGAGTTTCGACTCGCAAGGTCCGTGAGATCACCGAGCAGCTCTGCGGTACCGAGATCAGCTCCACGGAGGTTTCTCGGGTCGCAGCTCGCGGGCCATGGCGCGGCTGCTGACACCGAGACGGTGAAGGCGGACCAGCTCTTGGATACGGTGCATGTCGATTCTCCTGGCGCTCACGGGGGCCTCCTGGACAGGTGTGGAAACGTGCCCAGAGAGCATCCCCGACGGGCTGAGCCCGGCGTCAGGAGGACCGCTCAGCGACCGGTCAAGTGGACCAGCTTGGCCGACCTCGCGTGGACCTGCTTGGCCGAACTCAGGGTGGACCTGATACCCCGACCTCTGACACTTGACCGCAACGACGCGGCCAAGTTTACTCCGCTTGGCGCCAGAGTTTCTGGAACGCCCCCGTCAGACCTCCGGAATCTAAGGAGACGGTTTGGCCTTCCCAAGAGCTAGGAGGGGCCGATCGACTCATGCTAAGTCAACAACACGTGAAGCTCGTAAAACTGGGCAGAGATGAGCTTCGTCGGTGGCGAGAGGCTAATCCCGACAAGATGCTCCACCTTGAAGGAGCTGACTTGCGGGGCGTAAAGGCCCCAGGGATCAACCTTGACGGGGCCAACCTCTTGGATGCCAACCTTGCAGGCGCGATCCTCTACAGCTCAACCCTTCGTGGAGCCCAACTATCCCGCGCAAATCTCGAGGATATCAACCTCATGGACGCGGACCTGTCACACGTAGAGCTGATAGGTGCAAACCTGAGGAATGCGGGAATTCATGGGTGCTCTCTTAAGGAAGTGAACTTCTATCATGCGAACATGTTCGGCGCCAGGCTCGAAGGTTCTGACCTAACTGGCGCCAGACTCGAAGGCGCAAAGGGAGTCAATCTTGCCGGAGCAAAGGGGTACCTTCTCGACGGATTCAACACCTCCACATGGATCCTCCCTCCCGCTTGGATTTTGCCACGGATCTACTGGCCAGAAGACCCAAGATTTGAGCGCATACCTCGGTGGCGGTTGTGGAGGCTTCGGTGGTTCAGACCGTACACGGACCCATGGAGTGCGGTGAGACGTTCATACACCGGGG